>CABHPH010155473.1:0-15605 GCA_902168325.1 Peromyscus nudipes | reverse complement strand
TGCGTCAGAGGTCACGCTCCCGTCTGTGGCGGGAAAACTTGTGACTTCCCCTGCGTTATCTTTGCTGAATGGGTTTTTTTCCACAGTAGTTTTCCCAGCCCCGGCTACTACTCAGATCCCACAATAACGAATGGACTGCAGTCCTGGTCTCTCACCACTGACAATGGCTCCTCTCCTACCGTTCACGTTCACACCCGGGGGTACCACCCAGCCCCAGGCTCAAACCACGAGGATCGTTAAAAGTTGCTCATTGTGGTGACAATGGTGTTAATACCCCAAACTGCCTGTCAGTCATACCTAGGTTACAAGAAAACTAATTATCCCTCCCACACACAATTCCATGGAGTGAAGGGACAGCTCTTTTAGGAGAAAATGATCATGTATGAAACCTGAATCAAAAAGCAATACACTCTATTAGTCTCCCTAAGACAGAAGTCACACTGAATTCTGTCATAACTCTAGTATCAGCCATTTTTAGATTACAATTGTCATCCCTCAGGAAGGAATAAAGACCCATTTCCTGTGGACACCCTTTCACTTTCTCAAAACAGGTACGCCTTTCTCCTAAAGAGAACTGTTATCTCCCTGTTTCCCAGAGGTGGTTCTATCCACATATGTGCATTAAAAAAAATAATTTGTGGGGCGTGGTCACACAGGAGGCAGAGGCAGACCTATCTCTGTTGAGTTTGAGGCCAGCCTGGTCTACAGAATGAGTTCCAGGACAGACAGGGCTACACACAAAAACCCTGTCTCAAACAAACAAAAATGATTCAAGCCCACACTGTAGACTGTGACCAAGCTAATCTGGTGCTTCACTGAAACAATGGACACAAGCCCCAGTTTAGAAAACCTTTATTTCCAACAAGAGTTTCTCATTAGGTGGCAAATGCCTTTAAACCCAGGGCTTGGGAGGCAAAGGCAGGATCTCTTCATTTGAGGCCAGCTGGGTTTAACAGAGAAACCCTGTCTTAAATGAGAGAGATCACTTCTCCCCAAATTTGAAATACTAAATCTCCATCCCAGAAGTCAGTCTGTGTTCTAAAAAGATCTCTAGCCACAAGCCAGGTAGCTCTCACCTGTAGTAGCTGCTCAAGGGAGTAGGCAGGGAAACTGAAGGTTTTAGTCCATCCTGAGCCAACTCTACAAAACTGAGAAGGAACTAGACAGCTCAGTGTGCAAGTGCTGGCCTTGCAAGCATGGATACCAAGTTCAGATCCTCAGCGCTGGTGTAAAAGCAGGTGCTGTGGCTTGCATCCGCAGCCCTAGGGCGATATGATACCGATGACCCTGCAGCTAGCTGGCTGCACTCTAGATTCAGCGAGAGATCTTGTCTCAAAAATAAGGTGAGGGGTCTGGAGAGATTGCTCAGTTATTAGAAGCATTTACTGCTCTTCCAGAGGCTGAATTTGGATCAGACAGCTCACAACCACCTGTGAGTCCTGCTCTAGGGGATCCCACACCCTCTTCTGGCCTTTGTAGCACCCACGGATACATGTACATACGCAAAAAACACACACTTTCGGGCTGGAGAGATGGCTCAGAGGTTAAGAGCACTGGCTGCTCTTCCAGAGGTCCTGAGTTCAATTCCCAGCAACCACATGATAGCTCACAACCTCATCTGGCCTGCAGGGATACATGCATGCAGAACACTGTATACGTAATAAATAAATCTTTAAAAAAAAAAAGAAAACCACACACATTCATATACATAATTAAAAAAAAACAGATTGAGACAGTCTCATAACCAAAATCTTTTTTTCAAGAGACGGTTTCTCTGGCTGTCCTGGAACTCACTATGTAGATCAGAGATTACCTGCCTCTGCCTCCAGATTAAAAGGTGTGTCCTACCACTCCAGCAAAACAAAATTTAAAATGGGTTTCCTGACATCTTTAATCTCAGTAGAAATAAGCACATTTCTGTGAGCTCAAGGCCAGCCTGGTCTACATAGCTAGCTCCAGGAAAGCTACATAGCAAGGAGCTGTCTCAAATAAATTAAAATCTTAAAAAAAAAAAAAGTGGAAAGCAAGACAACTGACCTCAATCTCTGACCTCCATACACAGGTTCACACCTACACACACACACACACAATTTTTCCTTTTTCTTTTTTGGTTTTTCAAGTCAAGGTTTCTCTGTGCAGCTTTGTGCCTTTCCTGGAACTCACAGGTATCTGCCTGCCTCTGCCTCCCGAGTGCTGGGATTAAAGGGGTGCGCCACTGCCGCCCAGCCACAATTTTTTTTAAAAAGACTAGTTAGTAGTATAGCTCTTGCTTCCCCAAGTATAGGACCCTGTATTCAAAACCAAGCACTACAAAAATAGAGGACTATGTGATGGTTCGGTAACAAAAACACTTGTCTTACAAGGATAAGGAATAGGATTCTCGAGAACCTACAGGAAAATGCAAACTGCCAGGTGTGGTGGTGGAGACAGGATTCCTCTGGGCTCTCTGGCCAATCCATGTTGTGGAATAATTTTTTTAAAATAATTTAACTTTATTTAATGTGCATTGGTGTGAAGACATCAGATCCCAGGGAACTGTAGTTACAAACAGTTGTTAGCTGCCATGTGGGTGCTGGGAATTGAACCTGGGAGTCCTCTGGAAGAGCAGCCAGTTATCTTAACCGCTGAACCATCTCTCCAGCCCCGGAATAATCTTCTTGTACACTGTGAAGCATCACTCTGGTGGCTGCTTCCAAAATTGCCACACAGAGGCGTATATTAATTATAAATGCTTGGCTGATAGCTCAGGCTCGTTACTAGCTCTTACAACTTAACCCATTTCTATAAATGTATGTATAGCTACATGCCTCATGGCTTTAGCTGTCCTCTAGCATGTCTTGCTTCCTCCGCAGCTGGCTGGTGTCTCTTACTCTAACCTCCTTATTCCCATCATTCTGTCTGGCTTTCCTGGCCACCAGCCTGTCACCTTTATTATTAACCAATGAGAGTAATACATATTCGTAGTGTAGAAAAGGATTATTCAACAGCATAATCTACCAGCCAAACTTTCATAATTAATAATACATCTCCATGTTGTGATTTGGGAGCTGCCTGGTGGGACAGAGAAAGACTCTCTACAAAGGCAGACTAGCCTAACTGGTAAGCTTCAGGACATTCCTGAGGGCTGCACAGGACATTGTCTTATGGTCTACATTCCATACACATATACGCCCCCACACACAAATAGGGCTGAGGATAAAGTTCAGTTGGTAGAGTGCTTGCCTAACATACACAAAGCTCTGGGTTCAATTCCCAGCACCAGATAAACCAGATGTACTAACACATGCCTGTAATCCTAGCCCTTAGGAGGTGGATTATCAGAGGCTCAAGGTCATCTTCAGCTACACAGTGAGCTAGGACAGGCTAGATACAGAGGCTGCCAAAATATAAATCAGCATTTCAAATGTCTTTGAAGTTTGAGAAGTGTTTTTTCCCCTTCTGACTTGTTTTACATGTGACAGAGCTGAAAAGCCAAGTTAAATTCAATGTGATTTTATACCTAACCAGAAGAGGGGTCCTAGGAACTCAGTGAGGGTGAGCATGACGCTAAACGTGTTCAGAAAAGTACTGAATACACTTGATATTAGCACACAGAAAGAACAACACGTGGGAGTTCTCTATAGTTCATGTTTATTAGCTGTTCCCCTCAGAACCACCTTACATAGAAATACAAGTTAATATTTTCAGTACCTGTTATTAAAAAACAAAAACCACTTAAAAATCCCAGTTTAACACGTTTTTATTTAACCTTTTTCCATTTATTATAAAACAGTCATTTCCACACTAGCAGCTCTCTCCCCCTAGAGTGGGGGAGGGGTGGAGGAGGTTGGGCACCTCCAGAGAAAATAGGTGGGGGAGAAGTGCCCAGGGTTACCTCCTCAGGTTCTTCTGGGCCTGTTTCAACAATGTATCAAAGTCAAGAGAATCAAATTTGCTCTTCACAGGGGCAGGATCAAAGTCTTCCCGATTGGAGTCTACAGAGCAGAGAGGAACCAACATTATAGTGTCTGACCCCACTTCTCAATCACAGGGTTTTTAAATGGCCCAACCCGGGAGCAGATGGAGCAGAACTGCCATGTTTGTAAAGAGGTACGGGAGAGCCCACTCCCTCTCACCCCACCCTGTAGGGTCTTTGGATGTGAGAATGCAAGTCAACTAGCTTTACTCTCCAATGTTCGAGAAACCCTTCTGGGGCAGGGATGACATATGTCAAGCCCTCAAGCCCTCCTCCAACACTCACCAAGATCAGAGTAACTCCTTTTGCAGAACTGCCTGCGGCCCCCAAAGCAAAGATCAAAGGGCTGTTCATCTGCCTGCCGCAACTTGTGGCCACTCTCGATAGCTGCAAATGCCTCTTCAGCATAACGGTAAGTGACGAAACCATAGTTGTCACTAGTGGGGAGGGTAAGCCATTTACGCACAGGTTATGGAGAAGACTTGGCACCCCACAGTACACAGGTGCTTCTTCTCATTTCCCCAATGGTCAACCCTCTGATTATAAAAACGAAGGTGACCCCATACAGCTCAGCACAACAGAACACAGGAAAGAGAGAAACATCAAGGTATATGAATATAAAGTAGGAACATCCTAACTTCAAGACCCAAGCTTACCCTTGAACACGAAAATGAATGGTGCACTCCTCGATCTCTCCAAAAACAGAGAACCTCTGTTTCAGCTCTGACCTAGTCATGCGGCTAGGTATTTTCCCAATGAAGACTACCCTTCTCTCTTCCTATGTCGGACAAAGGAAAAAGACACCGTGAGCCAGAGCTGCAGCTGTTGATGACTCTGAGCTCATGGCACAGAACCAACCACTCCTCCCAGGACTGGCTTCTCTACTCACTATTGCGCGTTCCTTCTGCAGCACCCTCTGCCTTTGGTAATGGTCATTTGAACGGTAAGAGCTGTACCTGACAAGAGAGGTCCCATCAGCCCCCAGACACAATTCAAGACTCTCAGACACATGCATCCTGGATGCACTACCCTCAAACACATGCTCATGCTCACCGCCGTCTTCGGTCACTTCTTCTGTGAGGGGACAGAGAGGGAGAACGGCTTCTGGAACTGGAGGATGAGGATGAGGATGAGGAGGAAGATGAAGAAGAGGATGAACACCTTCTGGAACGCCCAGAGGAACTGCAGCTGGACCTGGAATAAACGGCATAGGAATGATGAGAATGGGGTCGATAAGTTTCACTACCTCAGCCAGGCACAGACTTGCCTCCCTGGCAAGAAGTTCAGGACCCAAGATAAAGCAGAGCAGAAGCGTTTCAAGTTTTCTTCGCAGATAACAGATGGGAAACCCTTCATAAAATTTTATATACATTAAGTATTTCTACAGTTTTACATGACATTTTTATTACCCTTTTCCTTGAGAAGGGGTTTCATTAGGTAGCCCAAGCTGGCCTTGAACTTGTGATTCTGCTATCTCTGCCTTGCCAGCACAGGGATTGTGCTCCGGTGCTCAGCATGCATACTTATTTGTGGTACTGAGGATATACCTAGGGCCTTCCACACAGTTGACACAGCTCTATTACTACTGAGCTGCATTTACCATCTGCTTCCCACTGAAAATGGTAAAACACTTAAATCAGAAATAGAAAGGAAATACGGGGAAACTCAGGAGACAGAGGACTAGCTAACCCTGGTTTCGACAGCTACTCTATTTGCAGTGCTGGAGCAAGGTTCCAGAGTCTGAGTTCTAACTGTTCCCCCAACATCTCTCAGAGCAATACTGTAACCGAGGCGAGAGTGGAGGTGCCCATGTCAGACTACTGTTCACAGCCATTTCTGGAGACAGGGAGCAGTGCTCGAGCAGTGTCTCATCTATCCCAAGACTAGCCCCACACTCTGCAGCCAAGAATAATTTAACTTGTGATCCTTCTGCCTCCATTTCCTCAGTGCTAGGATTACAGGCATGTAACACATGTGCAGTTTACATGGTGCTGGGAATCAAATCCAGGGCTTCATGCATACTAGGCAGGCACTCTACTGAGCTACAACTGCACAAGAATTCTTTTCTTTTGACAGTAATTTATCGTGTGTGTGTGTGTGTGTGTGTGTGTGTGTGTGTGCATTGTGCCACAGCATGCACGCAGAGGTCAGAGGACAACTTTCAAAAATTGCTTCTCACTCCACCATGTGATCCCAGGATCACACGCAGGTCACCATCATACATCTTTACCTCCTGAGCCATCTCACCGGCACTTAAGGGTGACCCACTATCCTGCACTGACACCAAGAAAATAGCAGGTGTGAGCACCGGTAATAATAGTAATCACAGTCAAGATCAAACTCTAACAGTCTATTCAAGGTATATCTCAAGGAAGCAGAAAATTTCAGGAATATCCCAGACTCCACCACAGGATAGTCCCACAGCTTGCCTCCAACAATCCACAAAAAGGAAGACAAAAGCCAAAGACAGAAACCTTCAGCCTTAGTGACTGAAAGTACACGAGTTAATCCATAGCCTTTGCAAAGTAAACTACGAAGAGTTCATGAGCTTCCCAAATGAAAAGACTCTAACAGGCCAACAAAGCTCACCTTCGCCACCTCTTGTGGGGGGGGGAGAGGGACCTGGACCGGGATCGGGATGAGGAAGACACCGATGAAGAGGAGGATGCTTCGCTGGTCCGGTTGGACCCAGAGCTGACAGACCGGCTGCTGCGGCCCCGGCGGCCCTGCCAGCCCCGACCTGGGGGGCTGACTGATCTGCAGGCTTTTCGGTAACAGCGCATTGACTGCTGCTTGCCTGGGGGCTCAGAGGGAGTCCTAGTGTTCATGTCATTCCGGCAAGGTGAGGCCTCAGGAGACAGCAAGGTGGATGGGGCAAGGCAGGGCGCTGGAGGCTCTGCCTGCTCATTTCTAGTCCTGTGATCAAGTGGTTCCTGGGAAGTTGTGCATGGAAGTAGGGGAGCAGCTGGGCCCAAAGACAAGACAGGTTTGATGGTGATATCCTGATGGCGCTTGACATTCCATCGGGAGCCCACCTCTGGAATGACTAGGGCAGGCATCTTTTTGGGGGGTGTCCTGCTTCGGACACAATAGTCATGGTCCCCAGAGCCCACATGGACAGGACTAGGACCATGGACCCCTTCTTGGAGGCAGGCTGCAGCTGGATGTTTGGCCTCTGTAACTCCTTCAGGCTTCAGGGTTCCCTCCTGGGCGGTAGATTTAGGAGATTTGGCTCTGGCCAACAGTGAGACAGCAGCCAGGGGCTTCCATAACTGGTGGGGAGGGGTAGCTGGAGGGGTGAGCCCTGTGGGGGGAGGGAGGATGGAGATAGCAGGGTGAGATCCAGTTCTATACTCCAGATTCTGTGTATCTAGGAGGTTCAAGACCTCCCACTTCTCAAGAGTACACTAAGCATTGACAATAGCCCAACTTCTCTAACTGCTGTAACAACAAGAGATTAGCCACTTAACTACCTAAACCTACCTGATGACCAGGTTCTATCTAATTTACCCCATCATTTTCATGCTTAAATCCACCCTCCACCTAGCATTACCTAATGTCTAGGTTGCATCTTGCCTAGATTCACGCCATAAACTTACCAACTTCCCTTCCAGCTCCATACCTGCTATCTAGATTCTTGCTAGACAAAACATCCAAAAACCAGGCTGAGAATGCCTTTTCAATTGCTTCTTCAAAACATATACAGGATGAAGTCCCAGCATCTTAATACAGCACTCAAGTTCCATGATCGGCCGTCTTGTTTAGTCACTGAGCCCTAACTCTTGCTTTGTTCTGTCAACTACCCCAGTGAGCCTCTACTCTCCAGTCAAACCAAACCACTTCCAGGGCTACAAAACCTAACAAGCTAGTTCCTTCCGTAGTTAGTTCAGTCAGGCTGCTGTTTCCCTAAAAGCTACCATCTGACTGATAGCAGTGACTGTTCTTAGGCCTCAGCTCAGTGTTAACAGTCTACACACCCCTCCCCCACTGCCCCTCACAGCCTACGGAACACATCACCTCTGATAATCAACAGGCTCATTTGTTTACACATCTGCCCCCGACCATGAACACAGCAATGGAGACCAGACGTCTGTACCTCCATGTCCACACACACTGATGCACAGCAGGCACTGCACATGTGCGGCACAGACTAAGCCAGAGTTCAACCTGAACCCACCTGCCACGTTGGCCAGTTCTGGGGCTTGTAACCGGTCTAGGGGTCTCTTCTCCGGGGGAGTGTCAATGCTGCTGGCGGGGGGGAAAAGGGAAAGCCTGGTTCATTGCCTCAGTATCTTGTATATCTGTTTTCCTCACAAAGCAACGAAAAAGGTGTATGTAGAGAAAAACGGGATGCCCAAACTGCCCCACAGTTGTCTTCTAGCACAGAAGGGCCACAGTGACCAAGCGGCAGAGTGGGCCTATTCAATTCTGCCAAATTTCAGGAAGCAGGCTGGCTAGGACCTTCAATGAGATGACCCTGAGTCCCCCCACCTCCTTCAATCAGGAACCTTGCCTACCAAGCTCAACTCTAACTGAAATCAGCGTGGATGAAGAATACACTTAGCAGATCAGGAATGTGAAAAATGAGGCCTCATTTTCAGAATGCTGTGAAGTAGAGGTTCAGGTGCCTGCGTCCTTCAAGGAGTTAGGGGAAGCCCCAGCTATTTGCCCCTCTACTTTAAGTGACCCCATCACCAGCACTGAACAAGCTTGAAGTCTGACAACAGAAGGGAAGAAATTCAGAAGACATCATTTGCCAAATTACAAGAGGCATTGGAATTCCTGATAGTACATACCCTCCCCCACCTCATCACCCAAGACAGTGTCTGGCGGTAACAGAGCGGGGGCAGAAATGGGGGGACACTAGAGTCGATGGAACATCCCTGCCACAAAGGTGTCCAGCTGGAAGTCCTGGAGTGCTGGCCGGCTGCTGACCAACAGCTGTAGGGTAACTCGCTCACATCTCCATACTTACCCTGAGTTTCCTACAGCCAAGCTGTCAGCAGGAGCCGGGAGAGGACACTCCTTTTTGGCTGTAAAGAAATCATATTAGTTAAAAGCCCAACCAGATGTTCCAAACTGAGGTGGCATAGAAGTGCATTCTGACACCCAGAGGAGGAAGCCAGCTTTGCCTACACAAAGCTCAGATCCAGTTCCTCCAGTGCTAAGTAGATAATGACATTTAGTTATTTCTCTTCTGCTCACAAATACCCACTCCCCACTGATTCTGAGTCAGAGTCCAAATTGATGGGCCTAGAAGTCAAGGATCTGCCTAACTAATGTCCCAGCCATAAATTGAAATGGGGTCTCACTGTATAGCCCAACAGGCCTGGAACTTTCATATAAACCAGGCTGGCCTTGAGCTCAGAGATCTACTTCCCAGTACTGGGATCAAAGGCACACACCACACTTGATAGTAGACTTGTCTAGCAAATGAATCTAGGACCATGCACACAGGCTAAGCATGGGTTCTCCCATGAAACTACATCTCTAACATAGCCTACCTGTCTCACTCTTCTGTTTTATATTCTACAGATATCTGTTACCAACTCAAGTTATCTGTGCAGTCTTTTCCCAATTATAATAAGCTCTTCTAGAAGTAACCTCCACAGCACCTAGCACCATGCCTTGTCTTGAGAAAGTCAAGCTCTTCATTGTCTTCCAAAATCATCTTCTAGGAAACCTCCTACACTCTTTTCTGCCTTACACACCACATATATTATACGAAATCCCACCTCTCAAAGTTCAACTGAAGAGTTGCTTCCCTCTAGAAAATACCCCCATCCAATCCCAACCTCCCTTCACTGTCTCATCTACTCTTTAATTACTTATGCTATACCACCATATCCCTGGCTTAGATTACTCTCCCAGGGGAAATGTTGCCTCTTTATGCCAATTAAGAGGCTCTTCTGGTTGTTGAGATTACTCCCTACCCTCTACCCCAGTTCAAGCTACTACAAGGCTAAACCCAAAGGAAGTGTAAACAAAAACAAAAGTTGGAACAAAACTGCCTAGGTTCCCTCACCTTCTGATTTCTCAAACTGCTCCAACAGACTGGACAGGTCTGATGCTTCGATTCCTGTGAAGGAATACAAGAGATGAAAATCTAGCCCTACTCAACTGAGTTCACAGGTCCTAGGATGCCTCCACTTCTCCCTTTACATGCCTCCCTGTCCACCAAAGTTAGTGAAGCAAGGGAGTGGCACATAGCAAGGATTCAAAACAACTAGAACCCCCAAAGAAATCCAACGAAGGGCAGCCTCGTGGACGTTATTCCTTCTGGCCTGTGGGCAACACTTCCAGCCAACCCCTGTGCCCTCCTCGTACTGACTACGTTGCAGCACTCACCAATCTCACTGATGAATGCCTGGACCACATCCTCAGAGCCCTGAGAACGCGGGGTGGGCAGGAAGGACAGCTTCCTTAGACGGGCTGGATGGACAGCAGGCATCTTTGGGACAGTGCTCTGCCTTGGTATGGGAACAGCCTTGACAGCTGCAGAGTGGGGCTTCTCCTTTGCTGTGTTCTCCTGAGCCTCAGGCTCTAGCCTCTCTGATGCAGACTCCCCGACAGCTTCACACTCCGCAGACAGACATGGTGGAGCCTTGACCTGGGGACTTTGTCCCAGGGTAGACTCTTGGTGTTTTGGTTGGGGAGACACAGGCACTGGCTGAACCTCTAGCTTTGTGGGCTCTATCGATGGAGCTATGGGGCTGGCTGGCCCAGAACTTAGGGAAGGAGTCACTGGCACAGGAAGCTTATCTTCAGGAGGACCAGCTGGATTACTACTGGACTCCACATTGGCTGGGGGAACAGCTCTTCCAGCTGAGGCTGAAGACGAAGGAGGTGGAGACACAGTAGACCAGAATGGAGGCTGTTGCAGCCCTGGGCCCCACCCCACAGGCCCATAGGCATGGCTGGAGCTGTAAGGTGAAACTGGTGCAGGAGGGGGTACCCAAGGCACATTGCAAGTTGGGGGTACAGCATAGGTACCAGGAGTACCAGACACCATGGGCACCGTTGGTTGTGGGGGCAGACAAGGATAGCCGGAAGAGGACACAGAGGGATAACAAGGCCAGGGTGGCACAGGGGCATAGTGAGTATAGGGGTCAGGTGGTATTTGTCTCATTGTCACTGGAAGTCCAGGTGGTTGCAAGGGAGGTGGGGGCACACTGGGGACTCCGTGGCCACCTGAAGGAAGAGGAAGCAGAGGAGGTATACCTGGAGGGAAAGGCAAAGGAGGGGGCATTGCGGAAGGGATGGGCCCAGCAGGAGAAACAGACTGCAAGGGAGGAGGGGGCGGTCTAACTACAAGTGCCATCTCATGAGATGGCACCTGTTCAGAGTGAGTTGAAACCATAGGTTTGCTGGCAGATGGCTCGGGACTAGGGGAAGCAGGGCTGGTACCCATAGACACAAAACAAGTCTCTGCTAGAGCTACAGGGCTTCTCTGTGGAGCTGTCTTCTTGGATGGGGCTGGTGGAACAAGACAAGGGATATCTGCCAGTTCTGTGGGGGTCTCTGGAAGACTAGGCCACTTGCCAGCTGGGGGCTGAGAATTCCTGCCTTCTGCTTCTGTTTGCCGTTGCTGCCTTCGCTGCCGGTACTCAGACAGGCTGAGAGGCCGAGGTCTGGCCTCTTGGGTTGTAGCACTGGTGCTACCTTCTACCTTCAGAGGACCTAGAACATCCTTGACTTCAGGGGTGACGACCTTGGGCTGGTTTGAGGACTCCAGGGAAAGACGGTTCCCCTGAGCTGCTGCTATTGCAGCACGTCTAGGGTCCGTTGGTCTGGACTTAACTACCACAGGATCTACTGGAGTCAGGTCATTTGGAATGGGGTCAACTACCACTGTGTCAGCTGGAATAGCATCAGCTAGAGACAAGTTATCTGAAGTGGGAATACCCACTACAGGCTCAATTCTTGCCCTGTCAGCCAGGACTGGGCTAGTCAGCACTGGGCCTGCTGGGAGAGGACCCACCAGCTCTGTACTGGCTGAAGCCTGGTCCACAGGCAGAGAGTCAGCTACAGCATGGCCAAGTGCAGCGGCACCAGCTTCCACAGAGTCAACTGGCATGGGGTCAGCTTGAGCAGAGCCACTTAGTGAGAAAATGGGGTTGACTCGACTAGTGTCAACCAGCTTAGGGCAGAGGTCCAGAGCATCTTCCTCAGCAGAACTATCCTGTCCTGTACTTCTTTGTAAGTCCTCAGACCCAGTCTTCTCCAAGGCAGCTGCCCATGCCCGAGCCCACGCCCGTGGCTTCCCCCTGCTCTGAGGAGCCTCAGCCTCTCTCTGAAGTTCTTCCTGAGGCTGTTTCTGTAAGTTGCCTGCCTGAGAGTTCACTTCTGTAGTCACAGTAGACTGTCCACGAGAAGATGATCTCAGCCTCCTGGTATAGCCTTCCAAACAGGCTGCTGGCTGTTCCTTGCTCTTCTTCTTCCTGCCCTTTCTAGGAACTCTCTGAGAACCCTGAATTGCATTAGTAGGTGGGTTCTGAGGCTCCTTGGGTGACAATGACTCCATGATTTCCTTGGGCTCCAATAAGCAGGCAGAGTTCAATGATAATTCTCCTTGATCAGGGCAAGGGTCAAGCTTAGGCACAGCAGCTTCCGTCCCGGCCTCCATGGTGGGCATGAGTAGCTGCAAGGCAGGACTAGTCCCTACAGACTCATCCAAGAGTACAGACTGGGATCCAGAAGGAATCTGCCGTACCACAACCGGGATCTCCAGGTCATCACCAGCTGTGGCGGCCTGGCCCACTATCTCCAGCACTACACAACCCTCCGGCAGTGTCAAATCGTCCACCTGTTCCTGAAGCTCATCCTCAAGTGATGCCAAGTGGGTGAGGTTGGGCAAGCAGTATGGATGCATGGCACGTACCAGCTCACTCAATGAGGAGATGCTCTCATCACCAGGCGCCGACACTGCCACCTTTGCTGCTGATGGCTTGTCTTCGTCCTCTGGGCATGCCAGGTGCATGGGGAAGTCCACGCTGTTCACAGAGTTGTCCAGTTCTCCAGCAAGCATCTGACCACTGAAGCTGGCAACCTCCTCCTCCTCTTCTCCATCACTACGCTGCTGGTGGGGAGGGGACTGACCCCATCGAGGTCTTGGTCTTGAGGGTCTCCAACTAGGCAGCCTCGGGGAAGAAGTTTCCAAGAAAGGAGGTGGAGAGAAATCCCAAGGAGAATCTGCAAGGGACATCTCAACCTACAGGAGAAAAGCAGATTCAAAGGCATTCCTCAATAAGTGCTTTCCAGACAATCCCTACGTCCTCCCCAAACTGTGAGTTCATGAGGGTCCCCAGGTAAGGCTTACTCCACTCACCCTACTACCGCCTGGGCTGGGCCCCAAAGGATCAATTGGGGTGATGAGGTCACGTTCTGGGGGTGTCCGAGAGAGAGTGAGTAGCTTGTGGAGCTAAGAAAAAAAGAGACCCCTGAATCAGTTTGTGCAGATTTATATGAACAGGCTCACAGATGTGGCTGTGACCTCTTTACTGGCCACATCCCACCCAACCCCATACTCACAGAGGAGCTCTCCCGAGGAGACACAAGCAGCTCTGAATCAGGAATGCTGTCAAATGGGGACAGGTTTTCAGAATCTGCATTGTCCAGGATCTCTGTCAGAGCTGTGAGCAGCGACATTTCGTTCTGGTCCTCCAGAGATAACCTGTTCTGCTCCAGAGAGACAAGAGGTTCCCCCAAGATCTCTAATAACCTACCAAGCCATACAAAGAACTGGATGCCAAAAGAATTAATCTCCCAGCAAGAAGGATCTGAGTCCCAGGTAGGATGGGTTCCCATCTTTTACTACCTATCCACTCTCTAGTGCTAAAGGAGACCTGTTAGACTGAGTCTTAGCTTGGGTTTCACACTCTTACACATTCAAGTAAGATGTGAGATGCTCAGGAAACCATCCAGGGCTAGACTGGTATTAGGCTCAAAAGCAGACCAGAACCTCCTGGACATGCAGGTCAAAGACCCTGAAAGGAGATAAGCTTTAGAGCATAGTCCAAGCTGAAGGCACCCCTTCATGGGCCAGTCAGACATTCTGTAGTCTAACTCTACCTATATACAAAAACATCTTTCAAGGACTCAGGTTGGGCATCCAAGAGGCCATGATCTGGGAGAACAAAACCATGTCTAAAACAACTCCAAAGATTTGAGACAGACCATCCCATGCAAAGATCCTGTCTCAAGAACTCCAAGCCTTGCCCTAGCTTACCTCTCCAAGACTCCCAAAATCCTCAATGAGAGAGATGAGGGAGGCATCCATGTAGTTCTGCATGGTCTCCAGTAGTGTCTCATCCTGCAGTATCAGCTCCTCCATTTCCAGGTCTTTATCCCTCAGAGAGGAGCCCAGTCGAGAAAGATTGACAAAGCTAGAGTCATCCCCCTCCTCATGGACCTGAGGCAAAAGTGGGAGAGGGTAAGTCAGAAAGACCTTTGGAGGGCAGCTATTTAATAACTCCATTAAAATCAGGAAGCCAGCCCTCCACCAATGGGCTTGAACAGCAACATTGCCACTATGGTCTAAGGTCTGGACTAGCAAGGCAAAGAAGTATAAGCCAAAAGCAAAAGCACCAACTAGGATGGCAGTGTTCTGGGTAGAACAGAGTTTAGACTCCACCCACAAACAGCTGGAGCCATGAGACATTATCAAACATCAGAAAGAACAAGAGTGGCTGGTAAGATGGCTCAGCAGGTAGAAGTAGTTACTTCAAAAGCCTGATAACCAGAGTTGAATCCCCAAAACCAACATAAGTGTAGGAGAGAACCAACTCTGCAAACTTGTCCTCTTACTGACCCACATGTATGCCAGGACATGTTCACCCACACTCAAAGAAACACATAACAAATGTGCATATACTATGATAATGGTGATGATAATAAAGGTTTGGTTTTGGGTTTTTTTGGAGACAGTATGTAATCCTGGAACTTTCTTTGTAGAGCAGGTTAGCCTCAAACTCAAAGATCTTCCTGTTTCTGCCTCCCAAGTGCTGGGATTATAAATCATCTGCTAGCTGGGCAGTGGTGGTACACTGCTTTAATCCCAGCACTTGGGAGACAAGAGGCAGTTGTGTCCGAGTTCAAGGCCAGCCTGGTCTACAGAGTGAGTTTCAAGGCAGCCAGAAATACAAGAGAAACACTCTCTCACAAAGTCATCTGCTGTAGTGGGAAAAGTACCAGATGGAGAGGAATACCAAAGAAAAAGGTCAGTCGGGGGAAGTTAAGCTTCTGACTCACGACCCACCCCAGTCCCCCTTAGGCCTCTGTTCTGTGCTGAGCGCCAATCCTCCACTCTCCCACGAGGACTTCTGGGCCTCCCTAGCCCATGCTGATCTCCTCTCACACCAGCTCAAACATTTCCTCAGCCTTTCACTCCCTGACAAGCACATCCTGCCGATCCTGTCAAATCCCTAACATAACCCTGGGCCACAAAGGGCTTCGCAGTCACTAGGTAGAGAGAACTGATTCCTCCAGTTAATCTCTCACACACCCAGTGGATCACAAAGGCCCCCAAACCCACCACACCAAACAAAGGCTTAAGCCTTTAATCCCAATAAACAAGCAAATGTGGTAGAACTATAGTGGTGCTACACTGGGTGGTGGTGGTGGTGGTGGTGGTGGTGGTGGTGGTGGTGGT
>CABHPH010155472.1:0-47588 GCA_902168325.1 Peromyscus nudipes | reverse complement strand
AGCTACTTCCCACTTTCTCTTCTATCAGGTTCAGTGTAGCTGAATTTATGTTGAGGTCTTTGATGTACTTGGACTTGCATTTTGTGCATGGTGATAGATATGGATCTATTTGCAATCTTCTACTTGTCAACATCCAGTTATGCCAGCACCATTTGGTGAAGATGCTTTCTTTTTTCCATTGTACAGTTTTGGCTTCTTTGTCAAGAATCGGGTGTTCATAAGTGCGTGGATTAATGTCATGGTCTTTAATTCATTTCCATTGGTCCACATGTCAGTTTTTATGTCAATACCAAGCTGTTTTATTACAATAGCTCTATAGTAGAGCTTGAAGTCAGGGATGATGATGTCTCTAGAAATCACTTTATTGTAAAGGATTGTTTTAGATATCCAAGGTTTTTTGTTTTTCCATATGAAATTCAGTATTGTTCTTTTGAGGTCTACGAAGAATTGTGTTAGGCTTTTGATGGGGATTGCATTGAATCTGTAGATTGCTTTTGGTAAGATTGCCATTTTTATTATGTTTGTTTTATCTATCCATGAGTGTGGGAGATCTTTCCATTTTCTAATATCTTCTTCAATTTCTTTCTTCAAGGACTTAAAGTTCTTGTCATACAGGTCATTCCCTTACTTATTTAGAGTTACCCACAAGGCATTTTATATTATTTGTGGATATTGTAAAGGTTGATATTTCTCTGATTTCTTTCTTGGCCCATTTATCATTTGTATATAGGAGGGCTACTGTTTGACTGTTTGTCTTGAGTTAATCATATATATATATGTGTGTGTGTGTGTGTGTGTGTGTGTGTGTGTGTGTGTGTGTGTGTTAACCATATATGTATGTTGATCATATATAGATAGATAGATAGATAGATAGATACACACACACACACATACACACACACACACACACACACCCCTTCCTCTGTCATCCAGGAAGTACCATGCACCAGTATTTTTCTCTGATAACACAAGGGAGTTTGCCTTCCATACACCCAAATAGAACCAGTTTAACCACTTATAAGTTTCTCAGATGTTATATTATATGAGCATAAGATGAGAAATATACTAATTCAGTCTCTGAGCTTTAAAATATCTTGATACCATTAGTCTAGATGGAGAAATAATTCAAGATACAGGCTGGATTTGGATGCCAGAGCCTGTCTGGAACATAAGCACATGGGAATTTAAATCAGTACAGATTTTATTTTCAGTTTTGTTACTTTTTGGCCATGTAGCCTT
Source organism: Peromyscus nudipes (assembly GCA_902168325.1). Lineage (NCBI taxonomy): Eukaryota > Metazoa > Chordata > Mammalia > Rodentia > Cricetidae > Peromyscus > Peromyscus nudipes. Next base: position 46,349 of record CABHPH010155472.1, on the reverse strand, counting down.
AATCAAGGAATGTATCTTTTTTCTAAGTTCTACTTTTATCATCAGTAATATGAGTGTTTTCTTTAACAGATGTCAAGATTAGTCAAAAGGGGCCCAATAAGAGCATTCTACATTGTATACTGAACACCTTAAGGTTTTATGCAATTTGATAAATTAATGTACATTAGGTCTTGTAGCAAGTAAGACTTCCTCAGTAAGAGGCTCACTGAGACCAATGCTTCTTTGTCTGTGTCCATTTTCTAGCTTTCAGAGCGTCTAACCTTTTGACTTTATCATATGCTGTTGCCATCTTCAACATACAATCAAGTTACAAAAATATTTTGAAAATATATTTTTAAGGTAAACGTGTGATTCCTGTGTTGGATTGTGTTCCTAGCTATCTTAGGGTATATGTATAGCACAGACCACAGGTAGACAGATTTAGTGGGAAAATGTACAGATGGCTCAGATGGCTGTGCACTGGGCCACTTGGATCCATGACTCTTCTTGCTCATTCTTACTATAACTTCATGTGGGTTCAGTTGGCAGCATAACAAGAGGCATGCTGAGTTATGCATTTTGCATTTTAACATTTTTTAATACTCACTGGAAGAATGACCATATGACCAGGATGCTGAATGGATCAGCTTCTTCTGCTTTTATGAATTATGAAAAACCTAGAATTGAAAAACATATTTTTTTTCATCAACAGAATTTCATTTGGGGAGAAAAATAAGGCAAATTGGCCTTTTACATAATTAGGCGATTTATGAATTTTACAAACACTTCATTAAATATTAACTGAAACTTAAGTTCTCAGTACATCTGCCTTACTCCAAGCATGGCATTTGTCAGTGGCAATCCCTGAACTGCCTCCTCTGCTTCACTTAACTTCCATATGTCTTACAAAATTCCAACTGCTGGGCCATAGCTAGAGTGTAGACTTAAAAGGAGCATCCAACTGTTTCAAATCACGCTGTGCTGGACAACTCTTTATTTCAAAGCTGTTGTTACAGTTGAATGCTGTTAGATGTGAGACAGAGAGCTGAAGAAATATAACCAAGATGGATTTCGTTCTTAACGTGTGAGGTTACTCTACTTGCATGTTGAAACCGGCATTGCCTTTAAACTTTGAAAATACCAAATTAGGGACAATAGCCTATTATTTTTAAGTTCAAATTGTCGACATTTTTTACTCCATTGAGGAGGTGTGTAGGAAGATATACATTTGACATTTAGACTGGCATAATGATCCTGTACTACTATTTGAAGGCTTAATTTGGAAATTCTGAGGCGGTCATATCATAGAATCACTTATGAGTAAAAAATTCAGGCAAGTCTGACTTCAACTTTTCCCATTCAAATAAGTGAATCTCATTTTATGGTGCTCTTCTTTTGTACTATTTAGGCATAAAGGACATTAGCCTAGGGATCAGATGGTTTACAGAGTGGAAAAATATTGCTTTATAATAAGAGGAGGATATTGAATAAAGCCCAGATTTAATACCCAGACTAACAGAACACCCTGATGAATGTAATTGCATTTTAAGCATTCTGATTGAATTTTTTGATCCATATTGCATTTGTTTTGCTTGTGAATCTTTTTTGAAAAAAGTGTCTGGAGATTAAAGGATTAGTGAGTTCTTAAGAAGCTGGGCAGCTGCTAAGGCATCTGAATATTCTTGCTTAAATATGGCTAGAAAGCTGTATTACTCTCATCTGTTACAGTGAATGATATGGATAAAACTCTTAATATTTAGAGGCAAATACCCTGGGAATAATTTTTCTATAGTGGACAACATTAATGACTATTCACTAAAACTGGGAGAAAAAGACAACTAGACAATATTGCAGTTGAATAGGCATTTACAACAACTATACTCATTCATTGGAAATAATGCATTTCCTTCCTTTTTATTTTTTAAGACTAATTAACAATTCAGAGAATACACAAAGATAAAGAAGTAATTTGCTTGCTCTGAAATCCTAAGTGTCATTCATGGCTTTTGATAACCAAACTATGAAAGGGCTAAGGAATTAGCATAGCTCTTTCTTTCTCCTTGAAGGGGAGGCTTCTCTCGAGTGTAAAATAGATAAAGTGGAGGGATTTGTAGCCTATTGGTGTATTTTCTAGAATATCCAATATTTAGAATAAACAGCTCAACACAAAATATAGGAGTCCTATCTTGTGTTCAGAAAAAAATATTCCTAAGGTATTTACAATAGTTGAATGTGTTAAAATCAAATAGAAATTGCCATTTACAAGGAGCTAATGTATAACTTAAAATCCTAATTGTGGCTTCAACAGGCTGTTCCATCTATGATCAAGTCGATCTGAGAGACTGAGAGCATTACAGATCCTCTGGGAGACCCTAAGTCACCGGAGAGTCAGCTGGATGCTGGCCCCTGAAACCATGGTGGAGAAACAATGGCTTTTTAAAATTCTCATTTGGGAAGTATTCTGGGCTAGTTCTTTCTGTGTGTTAATGACCTCCCAGGAGACTCCACCACCCCCTAGAGCTTTACTAAACAGGGTTCTTTCTGTACCAGTGATTCTTACCCATGACTGCCCATCAGAATCATCTGTGCAGATTCTGATAGAAGGTTTGGGCCTTTTGTGATAGGTGAGATCAGGAGTGGACTGACTTAGTGTGTTTGGGTCACTAGTCCCTTTGAGGGTGACTGCTGTAGCTTGTTCTAGAGATCCATCTGCCATAGCATCATTGAGAAAGGCTTCCACCTGACGCTTAGGAGGAAACTGTCTCTGTGAGGAGGATATGGACTGCACTTTGTTATGACGGAGAACTACTCTGTGATACAACACAAGAAATGTCAAGAACATCCTCATTGTTTCTGTTGAGAAATACTGCTTTCTCCCAAAGGAATGACTTCTCGCTGCCCATACCATTCCCAAGGTAGATTAGTTAGCGTACCCCAATAACAGATCAGCCTAAATGTTTTATGTGGGGTGCCTCTGCCATGAAAATAGTCTCAAGCATTTGATATTTATGATTTATGTGGTTCTAGTGAGGTTTGAGACGTCTGCAGATTGTATAAGAATTGTATAGGTGACCTGAGATAATCATTACTGTGACTATACCCAAACAAAGCAAACATTTATCAAAAATACCAGGGATTATTAAATTATTTTGATGAGATGTCATTGGTGGTTCTTAAGAATTTGAAATTTCAAGATCCGTTGGTAATTTTGTAGAAATATATGAAGAATCTTCCGCACAGAACATTCATAGAGGCATCATAAACCCTGAGGGATTCTCAGCTGACAAGCTTAGGAATCAATAGTTCAAAAGGCTTTTGTAAAACACTTGATCTGAAGACCCGTATCTGATATTGTTTGGATTTGGGGATATTTGGAAAATTTTTGATTACTCTGAAACAAATTTGCTCACTTTTTGCTATTTTTAAATGAAGACTGTATTTAATGTTTATGAAGACCAGAAAAAAAATACACATAGTGCTTCCTGAAGACTGTACATATGGAATGTGTTGGTCTCAGTATTGAGGGATCAAATTATTCAAGCACTTTCCAATAGAATCAACTTACTTTTTAATTTTATTTTTATGGTAGGTCTTACTGAATAGCCTTAGTTAGCTTGGAATTCCTTATGTAGAGCAGTCTGGGCTCATTCACAGAAATCTTACTGCTTCTAACACTGAAGTGTTATGATTTAAGGCTTACATTCCCATGCTTGGCCTTTGAAAAAATTTAACTTTCTTTTAAAACTTTGCCTTTACTCTGACTTTTAGTTTAAAAAAATTGACAATTACTACATGCTTTTGTTTTTTATTTATTTATTTATTTTTTGAGATAGGGTTTCTAGGTGTAGTTTTGGTGCCTGTCCTGGATCTTGCTCTGCAGACCAGGGTGGCCTTGAATTCACAGAGATCCACCTGGCTCTGTCTCCCAAGTGCTGGGATTAAAGGCATGCACCACCACCACCTGGCGATTATTGCATGTTTTATATATACACACATAGGTGATAAATATTTTTTTATGACCTAAAGTAACATAGGTCTTAAAATCTAGTTATATTTGTGCAGGAGCTTTGTTTAATAAAATATATCACAGTGAGACAGTCTCTTTCAGATGAACAAAACAGATGCTTCTGTAACAGAGTTCAAATTCCACATCACTTTCTTACTCCCTGTGGACAACTGTTAATTCATTTAAGCCTTACGAATCTTTTTGTGTTTTTTATGATATCATCATTAAATTAAACATTATTACTAAGATATGCATATATCACCTTAGAAATGCTATCAAACCTGTTTAGAATTTTATATATACTACCTTCATCACGTTCCAATGAAATATGCTCTTAAATGATGGACTTAAATTCATTGCCTGGTCATTTGCATAGAAACTAGTCATTTCTATGTATGTCAAATATTTAAACCCATTAAAATAATTTTATGACAATTAAGACTCCACACATTATTCAAAGTGAACACAAAACGAAACTAAAAAGAATAATATAAAACTAGCTTTGAGTAGGTATAAAACAAGTATAACCATATCTAATAAAAACATTCTTTTATCTCCCTGGTAAACATCCATCAGTGCATTTAAAAGCATAGCCATATTTTTTAGAAATGTTTGTCTTCACAATTCTGACAGAATAGGGTTTTCTTTCTCAGGTGATGGTATGCAGTGACCCCAGGAGCCAGTGTGCAGAACCACTCTGTTTTGACACTCCAGTGAGGAATTCTTCCAGGAGATTTCAGAAAACAAATATAACATGAGACAAATATACTTATATGGACATATATTTTCTTTACCATGATTTTTCTTAGCCCTATAATCCAGCTTTGTCATTTTAATTTACTCTGAACACATTTAAAAGTTCTAGGTTAAAAAGCAGGTAAAAAAAGGCAAATATAAACAAAAGAGAAAAGATTATGAACATATATTCAAACTAACGTCATAGAGAATATTAACAATGTTATGTGATCCATATTCTTTTAAGTTTTTATATTTTCTGTACCATGAGCTATATAATATTCATGATAACTATGCATTGAAGGTTTTTTCTGTTAGGGCCTCAAAGATAGGTGGATCAGTATTATACAAGCTGTCCAATTTCATGCAACTGTTAGATTTGTTTTTTTATGAGAATGATCCTTGTTTAGAGGACAAATTGTCAATCAATGCCTACCACTAGCCAAGAAGTGCTGTTCTTGTCATTAAACATGTAATTGATATGAGCCCTATTTTCTAAAAGAATCCAAATTTGTTTTTCTTATGGTTTAAGAATATTTTAGATTTATACCATTAAAATAGGAAATTGACTCCAAAATATAAATATATCTATCCAGGGTTATTAATTTAAGAAACAACCCATGACTAACTTAACTAAATAAAACGATTAGGCAAGTTTTATCCTTTAAATATAAGAATATCATAATGTGACTTAGAAAACACTGGGAAAACATTGTATCCATTATCTTCACAATTCAGGTATTTTAGGGAGTATAAAACCTGGTTAATTCTAATTACCTGTAATTTGATAGAGAAAAATAATTTTAAAAGCATTTTCCCAGAAAGTATCAGTTAAGGCATATATCTCAAGTATTTGCTACCTTTTGTATTTACAGGTTTATATCAGAAAAAAAGACATTTATTATAAAACATGCCAAAACCATCAAAGTAATAAGAAAAGACTGTTTATTAATTACTTTAATTACATTATTACTTTATTACTTCCTACCAGAAATTATAAGAAAATATTAGCAACCTTGTCTAATCTTTGATGTGAAAAAAAAAAGATTAATATTGTCCAACTTGGCAGGGAGATTCAGTCCTGTAATTCCATCTCTGTGGAAGTTGAATCAAGAAGGTCAGGATTTCCAGGCCACAAAACAAATATAATACATATGTGCTGTGGGATGGTCTGTATGTCAAATGTGTTGCCTGATTGGTCAATAAATAAAACACTGATTGGCCAGTGGCCAGGCAGGAAGTATAGGCGGGACTAACAGAGAGGAGAATTGAGAGAACAGGAAGGCAGAGGGAGACACTGCCAGCCCCCGCCATGACAAGCAGCATGTGAAGACTCCAGTAAGCCACGAGCCACGTGGCAAGGTATAGACTTATAGAAATGGATTAAGTTAAGATGTAAGAACTAGATAGCTAGAAGCCTGAGCCATTAGGCCAAACAGTTTAAATAATATAAGCGTCTGTGTATTTATTTTATAAGTGGGCTGTCGGACTGCTGGGGTTTGGCGGGACCCAGAGAGAAAACTCTCCAGCTACACATATGCATTTATGTACACACACAAACACGAACACACACATTTTTATCTTTCTAGAAATAAATAATACTCAATATATCCAAGCCTGATTTAGGGCTAGAGAGATGGCTCATTGGTTAGTATTGTTTGCTACTTTTCCAGAGGACTGGAGTTCAGTTCTCAGCATCAACACTGCACAGATCAAATCTGCCTGTAACTCCAGCTCCATGTATCTGATGCCCTCTTTTGGCCTCTGCAGGTACCCACACATACATGCAAAACTAACTCTCTCTCTCTCTCTCTCTCTCTCTCTCTCTCTCTCTCTCTCTCCCCTCAGTAACATAAATCATGAAAAATGCATGGTTCAAATGATTAATTTGAAGAACTTTCTGCTAAGTAGGAACATATTCATCAATTGCTAAATTTCTGTTTTCTACTATTTTGGCTAAAGGGACAGAGATATCCTTAGGAATTTGTGGTAGCATTGTAAATAGTATACATGTTTTCTAGAGAAATGTAATTCTGAAATATATTTTATTAATTGTAATTTAAATTCTCAGGCAAAAATGTTCATGTTTATAATGAAACCTATTGCTTTATATGATGACTTAAAAATTAGTCATCACCAAAATTAAAAGTATGGTGGCACACACTTTTGATTCCAGCACTAGGGAGGCAGAGGCAGGTGGGTCTCTGTGAGTTCAAGGCCAGCCTGGTCTACAAAGTGAGTCCCTGCACAGCCAGAGCTGTTACATGGAGAAACCCTGTGTGAAAAACCGAAAATAATAATAATAATTTTTATAAAGAGAAAAATAAATGAGAAAAAAGCCATAGATAATTTTAAAATCCAAATTAGTTATGGCCAACTTTCTTATTAAATATTTTACTTTTAAGTTAAATGTGTATATGTATGAGAGCATGTGTATGTGTTGTGCATGTGAGCAAAGGTGCCTTGAGGGTGCAGACGTTAGGTCCTGAGAAGGAAGCGATGGAAAGCTGCATGGTACCTGACATCTGTGCTGGAGCAGAGCTTAGTTCTTCTAGAGCAGTACTTGCTCTTAACCACTGAGTAGTTTTTCCAGTCCATGACCGACTTTTTAAAATTTGTCCATATAAACTACCTGGTGGGTGATGAGAAGTTTTAATTTTAATAAAGTTAAATAGAGCGAGTCAGCCTGCTTCAAAATTCTGCGACTGGTTGATACCTGAGAGTTACAAGGGCACTGTATTTCATTCAAGGAAGGAATTTGTAAAAGTCTCATATAACCAAATGTTAAACATAATTCTGTAATTCATTATATAAATTAAATGGAATGTAAATGTAATAAAATGATATATGAAACAGTATTACAGAATGCATGAAATTATTTTCAAAATGTCTAATGATATGAGATTGTGGTATGCCTTGCTTTAAAATAATGTTTTATTTTCTCTTTATTTCTTAGTACTTCAAGGACTGAAAATGTACTCAGTTATAGAGAACTTATGTTGTAAACTCTAGTTTAATCCTCAGGACCAGAAGATAAAGGAATACAAACAAACAAACGAACAGACAAAAACCTAATCTATACATTTTGAAGGAAGTGACCTCCCAATGAAAAGACTCCATAGGTCTGAAACTCATTTTACTTTCTTCAAATCATTTTATCACAGCTAATTAGTAATCTGATCAGATACAATATTTTTGAGCTTTGATAGAACAATCACTTAGATTTGTTTGATATTGTTATGTTGTTGGAGTTAATTTGGATTATAAGAATTGATAATGGGAGCATTTTAGTGTCCAAATATCCAAATGTGCCCCATTCAGAGGCAGCCGACTTGCATGTTCACTTGTCAAAAGAGAAGTAACTTTTGTTTGTCAGCTTAAAAATTTCAAGAATCTTGATAGTTTTTTTTAGAGGAACATTATGTGCTTTCATTCACAAATCAAGTTACTATTTCATTATTACACATACTCACTGCTGCTCATATTAGCATAAAAGCCCTTCACAAAATTAAGCCAGTCACAATCCTCGTACAAATGTGAGAGGAACCCAGGGGACCAACCAACCCCTAACCAAGGAGCTATTGGTAGTTGACAGTAACTGTTCTAGGGGAGGCCGATGGATTAAGAATTTTTTTTCTTTTTCTTTTTTTTTCTTTTTCTTTTTTTGAGACAGGGTTTCTCTGTGTAGTTTTGGTGCCTGTCCTGGATCTTTCTCTGTAGACCAGGCTGGCCTCGAACTCACAGAGATCCTCCTGGCTCTGCCTCCTGAGTGCTGGGATTAAAGGTGTGTGCCACCACCGCAAGGCATGGATTGAGGATTTGAGTGGAGTTGAAGAAGACAGATGACAGAGAGTGGTGGTGGATATGCTCATACTTCATTATCTATGTGTTTAGAATGATTGGAAATTAAAAAGAACCCCATTGCATTTGGATTCCACTTTTTGCTATAATGACATTCACCTCTGTAAGCAAATAGTGGGTCAAGGTATGAGTTTAGGAAATACATGGAAAACAAACTTTGGAACTTTTCACAATTAAAATGTTTCATTTAATTCAAAGCATTTTAGTGTTATGTTCAGTGACCTATTTATAAGTTGCAATCCCTGTTTTAGAAAATAATAATGTATTTATTTACATATTGCATAAATGTATATCTGTGATTACTAGGTAATATCTCAAATATAAAACCTTCCTGAGGCGAAGTTGGCAATTAATGACAGGAACAACATTGGACATAAATCTATATTGCACCAGTTATTTGATATTGACAATTTTCTGTCAACTTTCTTGTGGAATTGATGAGATTGCCTGGTATCTACTGCGTGATGTGCATGGAAGAGTTAGCTCACCTGTTTCCTGGTTGTTGTTGTTTTTTTCCCTGATGCTTGAATTGTTTGTATTTTCCTCAGTAATCTTTAAGAACTTTTTAAAACCATTGTGCTTATAGTAAAGACTAATGTAGTTTAAACTTATAATAATCTGTAAACTCACCAAGTTTGTCCATTCATAATAACCCACATCAAGATGTAACATCCAGAAAGCAAGCACACCCAGCGAGGATGAGGATGAGAATGAGGATATCCCTGCTGTCATAAGAACCTCTCTCCATCAAAGCTCACTGCAGGGCAGGGTCACTTCACTGCATATGCAGGGGATCTTGAAACACCCACACTGGTTAGGTATCAGCATCATTCACATGTTACCTTGTAGCAACGCTTCGTTGATTTCTCCTGATTTTTAACCTTAAAAATAAGAACTACAAGTAAAATCCCTAGCCATTTATTTGCTTACTTCTTGAATACTTTATTGTCTTTAAAAATTCTTTTCTGTTATTTTTGAGATTATAACACAATACATCATTTTTTCCTTCCCTTTCTGCCCTATGAACCATTTCATATACCCCTCCTTGCTGTCATATTCATGGCCAGCTTTTTTCACTAATTGTTATTACATGCATGTGCATGCGTGCGTATGTGTGTTAATAAATATTCCCAAATATAACCTGCTCTGTCTGTCTGATATTACTCATATGTATGTTTACTTTCATCTATATAGCATGGTACCCACCATTTTCAAAAGCCTTGCTTTAAAAATCTATGTAGGATATGAATGGCAAACACTGATGGCTAATGTTTAAAACATTTTCTTTTCCTTTTCTTTCTCATATGTTGAAGAGAGTCAATGCATTTACAGTAATAGTCATATGCTAGATATTTAGTATCAGTGATTCAATCAGAAACAAGATTTCATTATCTTTATTGTGATATAATGATGATGATGATGATGATGATGATGATGATGATGATGAATGACCAGAGGGTGTATTTTGTAGTGTGGATCTACTGTACTGTGTGAAAAAATTATATACATCTGGAATAATCTGATAAGGATTGTTTTGGGAGCCAGCCAGAATACAGTTTGAATATATTTCACCCTAATGTGTGCAACACAGCTTTCTCTGTATTCATCACATAAGCCCTCTGTATCCCTGAAATGTCAAGTTCTATTTCCATTATACCTTGTGTATCAGCCCACCACTAAAAGCCATTTTTTAAGTGAACTAGAGCTCAAGGCTCAGAAAAGACATATGAGCGTGAAGAGCTCTGATTATGTTTTCTTTTTTTTTTCTTTCCGTATTTTGTTTCTTATTTTTTGGGAATGCATTATGTAAAATGCCATCCTTAACTCCAAGCAGAGGGTGGTCCTTTGTTGGGCTAAGCACTGAGAATACACATACAGTAAAATTGCTTTGGCTTACTCAGTTGGTAAATCATTTCTGCTTTTCTTTTACCTTTGGTAAGCAAATTTCACAGTAGAATGACTAGAAAATAGCTTTGTCTTGGGTGAAAAATCAGAGTTCACTAGTTTCAGTTCTAGCCAACATGTGTGAAGGTGATCTAGTCTATACCACCTCCTAAAACAGTAGCTGAACTCCATTGCAGCTCCAGTACCAACCACAGATTCACTGGCATGTATCTCAAATCATTTGCTCTTTGCAAGCATATTTTCTAATATAAAAAGTGGTCATCAGTAAGATAAATTAAAAAATAATGACCTTTTTCATACCTGATTTAATACTAACTGCATAGTGATACATTTTAGGTATATTCACTTAAATGTTTCTGTAAAATAGCAAGAAAACATGTCGATTTTCTTTTTTTTTTGTATTGTATTTTGAAAGTTTAATTTATCAGTTAACTATAGTGACAGATTAACAAAAACAAAAGGGCACAACAGTTTAATAATATTCTGTAACAAAAGCCTTTTATCTTATTGTGTTTGGTAACTTCTTGTCACGTGAGGATGTGAGATGATGAAGCACCTCCACAGTGGTGGTGTAAAGTGGGGCAAGCCATGCAAGCACTGTGACGCGAAGTAAGATGAACACATGAAGGCCACTGGAACATGTACACTGAGAAATTGTGGTGGTCCATCTGATCACTGAGGGCATGAGGTGGTTCATGGAGAAGAGGTGTGCTGAACTCAGGGATGCTTCATAACCTTGGAGCCATGGTTCTACTTCTAGCTACCTAGAATGGTACACATTTTAAAGTATATGAATATTTCTAGACTTCTCTCTTCAGTGTATTTGAATTGTAGCTGATCATGGTTTTGTGGGTAGAAGGGAGGAGGGAGAGAAACTGCTAATTGAAAAATAGTTTACATCACATGACAGACATGCATGAAAATCACACAATGAAATCCTTCCCTTTGTTTGGTTGTTTAAAAACCGACTGAAAACCAAGTCATATACCTTTCCCTCATCCTCAGCTGTTGGAAACAAGATCACAGCTTCCTATGTGTATCTGGGGACCAGAGTAGATAACCAGCCCTCCTTGATGCTGTGTCTTTCAGCACACCATAAACCTATAATGTAAAATTATCTCCAGTAATCTCATTGGTGCAGGCTGTGATTTCTCAAGCCTGCATACAACAATCAGTGTATGCTTTTGTAAATTTTGTATATATTCTCATTATTTCTTCTCTGGTTCAATCAAGAGCATTTCCCTGTTTTATTGAGAAAAATTTGTTTTATACGCTGTTGTGTCGTCTGATTGACAAATTATGTTGTCCTTTGGGGGTTTTGAATGATCATTTCAGATAAATAATATCACAATCATAAAAAATGCATTTTAATTATAAGACAACAGTTGTTTTTTTACAGAAACTATTTCATGGATCATAGATGTACCTGCTGATTTAATAAGTTAGTGGTTGTAGATTCTCTTCCAATAAATATGCTTTCACTAGCGTTAATTAGTTAGCTAGGTTTCCAGTACCAGACATGGTCTCCCTCTGGTTGAGTGGGTCTTACATACAATAGAATGTGGTTGGCTAATGCCAAGGAATTTGTGTCACAACTGCACCTGCAAGGTTGTACAGCCATGTTGGTTGTTGATACAGTTCATAGGCATCATAATTGAGTAGGACTGTTGGTTGCCCCTCTCCTTTGGAAGCTTACATGAAACCTTCTTATACTATGAAAGCTAGTCCCCAGAAAGGGGCATTTAGGTCAGTTATAGATCTGGGGTCCCTGGGACCTATTTCTGAAGTGAAAAGTGCCTTCAAATTGAGGCTTACATTCCATCTCTGGTGTGTAACCAGGTCAACAGAAATTGACCACATGGTTTGAGAGTCTCTTTGGAAGCCCTGGCCAACACTCAAAAGAGAGCTTCTCAGGTCTGGTAATGGGGCTCTTTTTAGGTGATCTTTGGCTCTGGGAGAGACTTCCATGTTCCCAACTGAAAAAGTTCATTAAAACTATATACTCAGATGAGCCTGTGAATATTGTATGTTATGTTTAACATTTTTGGAGTTATCTTTCGGTAATGAAAGAGTGTCCAAAGCAGGAGCTATTGAGAAGTGGTGGCCAATGATGATTACTGAAAGTACATAGTTGTCAAAATGCAGAGAATAAGTGATTAATTGTAGGGTGCCTAACTTTATTCAGAAGAACCTTAAAGCGAGGAAACATCACAGAAGAGGGAGCAGGATTGTGAGAGCCAGAGGACCAGGATGTCTGCTGTGAGATAGTGTCTTCTAGAGACACATGAAAGCTGCATCCATGAAATCTCTACAATATAGCTGACTATACAATAACCACATCATGACAACACCAATCATATGCCAACACGAACAGAAGAAATTTCACAGCCACCACCTCTGGATGAAGAGCTATAACTATCCAATGACAACAGAGGGAGGGAGGACCAGTTTCCTTAGGGGGAAAGCCCTCCTAATAGGCTATCCAATCACAAGCAGTCAGTCCTAACAGATACATACAAACATCACTAAATGGACTTAATAGTGTGTGTGTGTGTGTGTGTGTGTGTGTGTGTGTGTGTGTGTGTTGTGTGCAATATCCCCCCTTTCAACTTTCTGTTCATTCATAAATTACACATAAACAGAACCATGCATTTCACTATCTGAATGATGGCTTCACAGTGGGACCACTCTGAAATTAGATTGACAACACTGGCCGTTAGACCCCCATCTTATACATTTTCAGATAAATGTATGGTCATTGTTCCCACTTGTGTTTATTTCATGAATGTTAACCTAAGTGTCTGGGTCATCCAGCCTCTGGGTCATGGCACTCTCAGGGGTGGGCTCACTCTCATGGTATGGGTCTGAGGCTAGAACAGTCATTGGTTGGCCACTCCCACAATCTCCTCCCTTACAAGGGAACCCACAGAAACAACTAGCCTGGACACACAGAATCTGGACCAACAACCAGGGAGCACTCATGGGACCAACCTAGACCCTCCACATATGAGTGACAGTTGTGGCTTGGTCTACATGTGGGACTCCTGACAGTGGGAGCAGGGCCCCTCCCCAACACTTTGGTTGGATTTGGGGAACCTATTCCTCATACTGGGGTGCCTTGCCCAGCCTTAATATAAGGTAAGGAACTTAGCCCTACCTCAACTTGATATGCCATGCTTTGCTGATACTCCTGGGAGTCCTGCCCCTTTCTGAACAGAAACAGAGGAGGGGTGGATTGGGGGAGGGTAGAGGGGGAAGGGTGAGAGGAGGGGATGGGAGGAGAGGAGGGAGGGGAAACGGCAGTCAGGATGTTTGATAAATGAATAAATTTAATTAAAAATAGCATAAAAGTTGGCCACACTTGATTCATCTCTTTAATTTAATATTTCAAAAATTCTTCCATCCATTGCCCTTTCTTGTAACCCCTGGGCCCACAGTGATGTATGGGAGATAGCCTCAATGCCTAGTGAAATAACAGTGCTTAATGTGGGGTTATGTGTGTCACACATTACTACCTTATTTTTATAGAAAAGGAAACTGAGAGTTGGAGGTTAACTAGCTCATGTTTACACAGAGCATAAGAGGACATTCAAATCGAAGCAGTTTGAGTTGGTGTCTATAATTTTAAATACCTCACTGCATAAGCCTTTTGCTCATCATGTGTCTTGAGGAGAATCTATGACACATGCCTGTGTTAAACATCTATCACTATCCATAAACTTCCTTTTATCACCCAAATCCTCCCCATTTTACAGTAAGCCTCCAGTGCTTTCTTGGCGCAGCAAGTCTTTCTAAGTCTTTCTGAGACTTTAGAGGGACTCTCTCTATATAAACAGTCAATTCTCGGGTCATCTGCCTGATTACAAACTGCTTCAATTACACAAGCTTTTAACTTTTTGCTCTGCCTGAATTTTGGAAGCACTTTGTGGACACACCCTAGTGGAAACTCCACGTTTTACTCCACCTGTCTGATACGTGAACCAAACAGCTTTAATACTAAACATATTTGAATTAGGTTGAGTCTACCGAGGATTTAGAATTTTGTTATATATGTTGTTGTAATTTTTTGATCATGAGGTCTGATAACTAAAATGTGTTCCCTTACTGTATTGCATCAAGTATAGTGTAGACAAATGCCTTCAAATAGTGTGGATTGGTTCAGTTCTCGCATTGTGTAAAACTGCATTCCATTTGAGAGGACGGATATATTATCTTTTTGCTTCCACTCTACTGTGCTTACCAGTTGAAGAAAGGAATGTGATTGACACCTCACTTCCAGCCACCAGCCAAGAGCCATGGTTGCAAGCAGGCCTCAACAGATTGCTATCTGCAGAAGCTCTGTTCAGCAAATGCAGCTGTTTAACGGTGTGGGATATAATATTATATGGTTTTATAGAAGTATCCATTCATAAAAAGGGAGAGTTCATAATGGTAGGGAAGGCAGATCAGGCAGCTGGAGAGAGATCAAATGTCCAACTCTGTTCAGTAAGCAGAGAATAGACTGGAAGTCGGGTGAGGCTAGAAACTCTTAAATCCTTGCCTCTCCCCCTCCCCCCCATGAGGTGTTTCCTCCAGCAAGGCTTCACCTCCTACAAATTCCAGAAATTCCTCAAACAGAGCCCCCAACCAGGGACAAGCATTAAAACATGTGAACCTATGTAGGAATTTCTCATCCAAACACCACAGCCAGCCATTATGCATCCAATATTCATATTAATTAATTCTGTGTTGTCAATATCATAAGCACAAATGCAAAATATGCAGCATACAGTCTATTCATAATAAAAACAATTGATTTTGCTGTTTCAATATTTCAAGGCAGACTAATCTGCACTGCACAGCCGGTAAGGGGCCTCGTCCTTTGGGGAGACTAAATTTGCCTTCTCCCAGAAGTCATAGTTGTCTATAGGTCTTTGTCAAAGGGTGAGACCTCTCAAAAATTTCTTCCTTCACATTCACATGTCCATTGATATTGCTGTTGTTCCAGCCTTATTTCAACTCTATCTAGGAACTCTGCTTCACAGCAACCTTCTAGCTCTTACGTTCATTCTCTCACCTCCTCCATAATGTTTCCTGAGACATAGATGCAGGCTGTGGTGTGGATGTGTCAGTTGAGGCTGGACTCCCCATGATCCACTGATCTCTTTCGTGTCCAGTTGTGGTTTCCTGAGATGGTCTCCAAAACTGGACTCAGCAGGTCCTATATATTTGCATACTGTCTCTGTGGATATGTGCAATAAATACAACCAGTAAAAAGAAACTATCAACTTGAGAGAGAAAGAGAGAGAGAGAGAGAGAGAGAGAGAGAGAGAGAGAGAGAGAGAAAGAGAGAAAGAGAGAGAAAGAGAGAGAAAGAGAGAGAAAGAGAATGGGAAGGGTCTGAAGTAGGGTAATGGAGAAGGGAAGGAAGGAAGAAAGGGAAGGGTGATGAAGTGATGTGATTCTATTTCAAAAGATGAGCAAAAATAAAATAATAAATACAATTTAAAACAAAAATGAAATATTTAAAGATATGGTATGATTATGCTGGTGTATCATATATGTACTTAATATTTTTTTAGTATTGTAGAAACAATGTATAGGGCTAGAGAGATGGTCCAGTGATTAAGAGTGCTTGCTGTTTTTACAATGGACCAGAAATCATCATCCAGCTCCCTGTTGGATGGTTGCGACTGCCCATAACTTTAGCTTCAGGGGTTCTAACACCCTCTTCTGGATTCCAAAGGCAACCTATACATTTCTGAACACACACATGCATGTGTACATGCACATATAGAGACTTATATATAGATAAACTTTTGAAAATGAAGCAATATACATATATAATATCATACATGGTTTATAGTATTCCCAATTCTATTTTTGATGCACTGTTGGTGCCACCCTAAGGAATTCACTGAGGCCCATAACACATGCATTCCTATCTCATCTTCGTGTTTTGGTGCTACTGCTATTGTTTAACTTGAAATCACTATTTTTTATTCTCATGCAATATAATTACACATTATTCCGTGCTACTGAAATTTCCCTTGTATCCATGCCAGCCAAGATACAAATGGGCACTTGCCTTCTCTTTGTCAGAGTGAAAAAGAAAAAGCAATAAGGTCAGATTTATAGACATGGAAAATTAAAGAAGTGAACAAATAAGTAGAAATGATTTCAATGAAAGGTTTTAAATTTTGTCTCAATTTAGTGATGAGTCCACTTGCTAAATACGAAATCTTTAAACCTCCAGATTTGAAAATTAGTCAAGGGTGTCATAAGCTGTATTTTTTCCATCAACTTAAGTTATATATATATATATATACACATATACATGTTTATGAATAGTATGACTTAAATGATTTTAGTTAGAATCTTGGTGTAAAATCCATACCAAGATCATGCCCATGCTGTGATAGAATTCTGCAAAATCATATTGCAGC
The DNA here is from genome assembly GCA_902168325.1 of Peromyscus nudipes. NCBI lineage: Eukaryota > Metazoa > Chordata > Mammalia > Rodentia > Cricetidae > Peromyscus > Peromyscus nudipes. The sequence goes on along the minus strand of CABHPH010155472.1, from coordinate 29,438 downwards.
AAGCCTTTTTATCTGAGTAATTTATCAATATTATCTATCTATCTATCTATCTATCTATCATTGATCTATGTATCTATGTATCTATCATATATCTATCTATCTATCTATCTATCTATCTATCATTGATCTATGTATCTATGCATCTATCTATCTATCTATCTATCTATCTAATCTGTCTCTCTCTGTATATAATTATATCATCTATCATCATGTACCATCTCTGTGTACATATATATTTAATTTCAAAACCTTTTATAGATCTGGAGTCATTAGAGGTTGTATAGAAAAGATTTGTAAGGTAGAGCATGCAGTAACAACTAAGTCCTCTAAAATCCTTCATAATTTAATGTTACATTAGCAATGGGCTCTCTTTGAAAAGACTGAGCAGATCCCACATTGCAGGGTCTCTCAACAATGGGTTGGGGTTTGCATGCTTACATATAACTGTTGAGTCTAAGGCTCTCCCAACCTTCATTTGGAGAAAATTAATTTTCTAATATATTAATTTATAACTGGTTTATGACTTTAAATTTGAGACATAGCTCCCCATGCTCCATAGGAAACTTGAGATTCTTTAGATAGGCCTGCATCTTTCATGACTTCTGCTGGTACCTTTTTAGGAAGCAAGGGCTAACACTCCATCTCTAAGTCTCACTTTGTTTTTGGACAATTAAGTCTAGGGTATAATTTAGCTGGGGCTTAGGTCCTCTAGTAATAATAATCATATAGGTTGAGATTATTCGTGCGACACTGCACTGGCCACATTGGTACTTCAGGTAAGTTTTGTCTATTTTGTTGCTGTTCAACCCTGTATCCCCTCCTAGTTTATTTTGAACCACATAATACAATTTTCCTGTTTCCGAATATGTTTTCAAATGTATTTCCCCATTATTTAATCACTTCCCTCTGTTTCAATGATCTGCCTGTGGGTAAAATCAAAATATACATGGAAATGGCCTTTAAAGCAGTGGATGTGGTTGCTTCCATTGGTAGGATTAGGGATTGTTCTGTGGTGACCAATGGCAGCCAAGCTCAGCAGCCTCATTGGGGAACCTGTAGTGGCTCTGGAAGCTGAAAATGCATGGCATCTTTGCTATCCACCTTTCCAGAAGGCTAGAATGATAGCCTTATACTGCTGCCCCCGTTTTTTACAGGTTAAACTTGCAATGATTTTGTTTTCTTTCAGCTGATTTCACATTTGCTTTTTCCCCATCTATTTACTGTTCTATATGATAGTTTATGTTATGGTATCACTCTGACATATTGAAATGTAGGAATAGGTTGCCCATGAAAGGCATCTTAGGGTAAACAGATGAACTAAACAATTGATGAAAGATGAGATACTGATAATTTCATGGATGTAAAATTGAAGGGCTGAAAGGTCCTGTGAAGGTTCACTCTAGTAGTCTCATAGCAGATTTTTTTGAGTGTGTGTCTAGCAGTGCTGTAAACTACTCAAGGTCAGGTGATCTGTTTCAGTTCACCCAGGAAGACCTATTTGCATTTAAAATAGAAAGTCCTCTAAGAACACACAGCTTTGAGAATTGATATACTTTCAAGCATTACAGTTTAAAGCAGTATAGCTCAAAGCCAGTATCCACTTAGAATAACTCATAATGGAAACATGAGCCATATTAGCCAGAACATCTCTTCTGCTCAGATAGGTATGTTAATCACAAAATCACTGAATAAAAATACCTTTCAGGACACAGTATGAGCATATTCATTTGGCTGCCAACTTGTACTCTTTCTCTTTCCTTCTTGGCTTTGTAGAAGTGATCCTATCTGTGGCCACACCTAAAATCCTTACCCTGCCTTGATTTGAACTCATGGCTACTTTATGATCTAGCCTAAGATTTGCTTAATTAGTTCTGATGAAAGAACACAGAAGAAACAATCTCCCAAGTAAAGGAGCCTTTCTTCAGCTGAACATTGAGAAAGGCAGAGCACCAAACTGTAGAATCTAGAAACTGAGACCATCTTAAGCCACAGTTTAACCTTCCAAGGAACCGCCTTATTTCTATACATCAAAAGAATACTCCCCTTTGAAAGCCACATCATGCTTGCTTCCTGCTACACTGGTCATTCTAACTGATAGGCCAACACCATGAGGGGTAAAGGGAAAGCCGTGTACCTATGGTTTTTCAGGCATCATACCAGCAACATCTCAAGTGTTATTCTTCCTTTTGTTGAGTATCAGCATCAAAAATGTATGAAGTATTTCTAAAGACTCTATGGATGTGAACCTGGGAATTTATCATTCAGAGGTCATTATTTAGCCATTCCACGTATGCAGCTACTTTAGTATCAAAAGGCTTTCATTGTTTTTTCAATTTTCGTCCATCCTTATTCTTCCCTATCTTACTAGAAAGCTTTACATTGTTTCCTTGACATGCCCAGTACCATTTTGTAGTCCGAGTTTGGCCTTTAATGGCTAAACTATCATTCTGGCCTCAACTCCCTGTACCACATTAAAATTGTCATCACTGCAAGATACATGAGAATATCTGTTCCCTATATTTTAATTATCTCTATTCTAAGAAAAGAGTTTATTTCTGTGTTTGATAAAGATGACTTTTATCTGCAATTCACTATATATAAAATAGTTTATGAGAAAAATCCGATTATCAGTGACAGAAAGAGTACCATAGAAATAGAATCATATTTTATTTGTGACATTTCTTAAAAGGAAAGAAATAACTTTTATGGTTTTAATAATGTGTTTTGGGGGAAATGGAGCTTTGCTCTAAACATTTGATAATAATTTGTAATGTATAAAAAAAACTCAGTAATGATAGATTACTCTGGTACATGCATTACTTACAATAATCAACACTCCTTTCAGATCTGTGACTTTTATGTAAGTCTGTGGAGATGCTATCAGTAGATGAGACATAGTGGTTAATATTTACTGAAAACTAATTCGAATGCTGTGACATGAGAGTTATAAAAGCTGTATAGCAATGTGAGTATTTGTATTCAAATAGTTATTTATTTACTCTTAGTCATTTTCAAGTACAGACAACTGAAGATGTTCTTGGGAAGAACAAAAATGAATGTGTCACCTTGTGTTGACACCACATTTGTCCTGTGACTGCAGTGTGGCAGAACTAGTTTCTTATTATAAAGAAACCCAAGTGGATTATTCCCTTTGCTAAACAGAGTGAAGACATTACTATCATTTTTAAAGTTTTTAATGCTGACACAGGGACGCATAGGATTCCAATGATTTCTCTCAGCCTTTCTCAGATAATAGTCCTATTAATGAGTCAATAAGAAGGAGCCATTCCTAGGATATGTGACTACTCCTTGGAGCAATGGCTGATTTGTGGTTTGGAAAATACTGGTAATAAAACAGGGTAACAACAAGGTTTCTGTTTCTTTCCTGGTGATAGGGATCAAGCCAATGTCATTATGCATGCCAGACAAGCTCACTAGACCTGGGCTACATCCCGATACCTAAATATTTTAACAAGGCTCTGAAAAACACCTAGCATTTCCCAACTGATATAGAAAACCCAGAGAAGAGCAAACATACTGTGATCCTTCCTGGGGTGAAACAATCTCTTTTGATATTAGACTGAACTTTTTGACGTAGACACAAGGGATATTGTTGCCTACCTGGCAGATCCTGTTTTATTGTCAGTGTATCATAAATACCATACTCCTATCTGCCACTTAATTCCTAACTATTGAAACTATTCACACTAAACTGGATTTCGCGATATTAATTATTGAAACATTCAAATTAGTTCAAGTATCCTTATTTTTACTTTTGGGTCACTTCCTTATACTTTTCCTTTATTAAGTGATAATTGGTAAATTTTGATTGCTAATTGGTAAACTACTCCCCAACTCATATCCTGTTTAGCTTGAAATTCTGAGACTCTTTGTAAAACATTTATTTCCCAACCTCTTTTACAATGTATTTCATTCTATTTTTGTGTATGTTTCATCAGTAGCTGTACACCTTTCTTAGATTCTCCTGTCCTTTGTGACTATATCAAAGTCCTCACTTTGCAGTCCATGTTCAACACTGTTTTCCTACCTTACTAACTTATGGTAAATCATGAATAAAAATGTCCTTTAGGGATCATGATGTAATAGAAACCTCATTTAACTTTATGTGTGAATATTCTTAGTAACTAAATTTCATTGTATTTTCATGTAATGGACTTAAATATTAAAACATTTTTGTTGCATTGATTTTTATACATGAATATGAAATACATGTTTTCATAGAAAAGTAGTTTTAGTGAGGTCTCATCTTTATCACTTTTCAAATATTCAATGTTAATTCACATTAATATTTAGAAGCAACTGTATAATGAATTGGAAATATATTCTTTTTTTCATCTTTGCATCATATTGGGATTGCCCCCCCCCTTTATTGAAAAATAGATTATTTTCTATCCTGATCATAGTTTTGTTTTTCCTTCCTCTATTCTCACCTGTTCCTCCTCACCTCTCCTCCCATCCAGATCTGCTCCCTTTCTGTTTCTCATTAAAAAAGAACAGGTTTATAAGAAATAACAACAAAATAAAATACAATGAGATAATAAAAATCTATCACATCAACGTTGAACAAGGCAAACCAACAGAAACAGGAGTCCAAGCCAAGGCAGAAGAGTCAGAAACCCACTCATTCACACCCAAGAATCTCACAAACACACTAAACTGAAAGCCATAGTGTATCGGCAGAGGACCTGGTGCAGACCTGGGCAGGCCCTGTGCCAGCTGCCTCAGGCTCTGTGAGTCATATGTTCAGCTGATTCAGAGGGCCTTGTTCTCTAGGTATCCTCCATTCTCCCCTGGCTCTTACACTTTCTGCCTGCTCTTCTGCAGGGTTCCCTGAGCTCTGATGGGAGGGTTTTGATGGAGACCTCCCATTTAGAGTTGAATGTTCCAAGCGAGGTCTTTCTCTGCTTAGTGTCTGCTTGTGGGCTGAGGGAGAAGATGAGAATGAAACATCTCACATGTTCATAGCTATGTACTAGTGTTAGGTTATGGCTTTTGATAGGCAATATGGTGAAAACTTCTGTGAGTTTTGCTAAGAAACAATAGCTGGGCTGAGAGTTCATGGGTGAGAACTGTACTCACATACATGGCGGCTCTATTCCTGCCAGTGAAGCTAGTAGCTGTTACGACAGTAGTAATACTTGTCACTATTTCCTGACTATTTAGTACATGGAATGTCATATGTGTATTTCTTCTCATTTAAAATTTTCATTGAAGTACTTTCATTGTAGTGATATTTTTTCCATTGTGAATGTGCAAGTATAGCAGCAGGAATATAGAAGCATGCATGTTTGAGGGTGCCTAAAAAAAAATTCACAAAGCAAAAGTATCATAGCTGTTGAAGAGCATGCAACAAAGAGACAAGAACCAATTTGATATATTAGAGAAATACAAGGAGTTTATTTGTTTGGAATGAATAATTCCTTCATTTGTTTGTATAATGTTTATATAATATATAATGTGTAAAATTTGTCTTGAGATATTGTGATGAGTAAGACATGAAACATCCTTGTCCTTATAAAAGACCATTCTGGGTCCTGGCAACATAGTTCAGCTGGTAGAACTTTACCTAGCATGCAGAAAACCCCTGGTGTCATCCATGGCAGAACACAAAACAGAGCCTAGCAGTGAATCCCTTGCAAGGCCAGTACGAGGGAAGTAGAGCACGAGTATCAGAAGTTCAAGGTCCTCCGCAGCTGCAGAGCGAGTTTCGGAACATGCTAGGCTACACAAGTTTCTGTCCAAATCAATGTTCCAACAGTGACAGAAAACAAGCCAGCAAGAAAATGATATCAACTCTCAATAGGTCAAACGAAAAAGTACAACACAGCAAGTCATTAACAGATAAATATATAATATAATAATAGGATACGATGCTCACGGGTAACCTCAGTGAGTAAACAAGGGTGACATAATCCATAGGGAGCCCCTCAATCGTAAATAGTGTGATAGCTAAAAGCTTGCATGAAGCCTTAGTCTTATGAAATACTTAAAAAGTAAAATAATATACAAGCCTATATGCATACGGATATGTATATGGACATATTATTTTTATAGCTAAACATAGATATAATGGAATTACATACACTTGAAAATAAAGCAAGGTCAACCATAGGATTCAATTGAGGAAAACAGAGGACTGGGCTAGTCGAAGTTATATATTTAGATAACCAAGACTCTACCATTTTGTACATTCTGTACTGATTGGTATTTACTTCATTACTTAAAAATAGCTAATAGCTGAAGGAAAATGGAGCACATGCACAACCCCAGGTGAGAATGTTTCATGAGCCAAAATTAGTATTAATCTAATTTGTGTCTGAGTGCCTCACTGTGAAGAGAGAAAGTCAGCAGTTATCAAGAAGAGCATTGTTGAGTGTCTTGGAGTTAGTGCTTCAATGGAAGTGCATCCTATCAGGACTCTTTACCAAGGAAACTGCCTGAAAAGAGAACAGCTTTTGGTGGTGGAGGGTGATTGGCAGGTAGGAAGAGGTGAGGGTTGACTTGAGAAGGTGGGGAAGCACATGAATAAGACTGGCGAAGAGGAGGTGTGACTCCAGGTAAAGAAAGGTTAGGCTAGCATGTCTGACTTCTTCTTCTGGTTGTTAAATGATAACATTGAACCAGAGGCTTTTGTACAGCTCTTGGCTACTTCATGGAATCCACTATTTAGATGTGAGTTTCTGTATGAGTTTTATTTTTTGGAACAGTCCATTTTTTTTTAAAAAAATGTATAAAAAGTGAAACCTCTTGAGTGAGTAATGTGTCTTGCTTCCCTGATTACTCTTCTTGTGTGTTGCATCCTTCTGGGCAGGGTTATGATGACCCCAGAATGTTAGGACCCAGACACAGATTGAATTGTTATCCCTGGAGGGTGTACAGCCTGTATGGAGGCTGCCAGGTGTGCAGGAAGAATATTTCATAGTAGTAGAAGAGACATCTTTTCTCTCATTATGAAACGTAAACCCTTACTGTCCTTATTTGAGAATTCTGTGGCTTTTCTTTTGTTTCAGTGAAATGTAATGATCACATAATTGTATAGATACTACTCAATAACAAAATTCATAATTGCAAAGTGTGAATTAAATGAAAAAGAGAAATTTACCAAATATTGATGCCCTGTCCAAAAGGACAGATGCATCCATCCACTATTACAGAGCCACTGAATTTCTATCCCAGTCACATTTGTATTGTTCACATTTTGTAAGTTTTTCTAGTCTCTAATTCACCTATTTCCTGGCATAGTGGAGTTGATATGGAATTATGGAAAAAAAATGTACATACCACATGTTAAAAACATGAACTTCCCATGTCTCTGCAAAAGCCTACTATTTTCTATAGTTCTGTTTCCTCTACTTTAGAATGAGAGAATGGTCTATAATAATCACAAAAGTATTATTTTAATAGCCATCAACTTACACTTCTTGGTGTGTTTGTGGGGTTAGAGATGTAAAAACAATATTCTCTACTACGAATTCATCATTTTTAGTTCTTGTTTTGTTTTGTTTTATTTGAGACAGGACAAGGTTTCATAAGCCCAGGTTTGTCTGTAACATTTTATGTAATAGAGATGTGCATTAAGTTTGTAAACCTCCTGTCTCACCCTCTGGATTGCTAGGGTTACAGGTTTCTACCACCATGCCCAGACTTGCAAAGATCAAACACAATCACTCTTTCAATTATACAATGAAAACAATCTGATTTAAAAATCTATGAATATTTTATGCAGAGGAAAACATTTGTAAAGCCTAGTTTTATTGAGTAGGTATAGATGGGTTGAATTTATTTTTAAATTTCACAACATTGAGCAATCTACGTGATGGTGACATTTTATTAAATGGGGGTTATTTATTTATTTTGACTGAATTTCTCCCTTCTCTTTCCTTCCTCTGAACTCTATTCTCTTTCAAATTCATGGCCTGTTTTTTCCATCATTCATTATACATACATATGTTTATGTATATACATATATACATTCAAAAATAATACCTGTTGAATGCATATAATATTATTTGTATATATGCTATTATGCCTGACCATTTAGCAATGGACAACTAATTGGTGTGCTCTACTCTGGGGAGAGCCACCTCTCCGGCCCCCAGCTTTACTGTTACCTGTAGTTGTTGTGTAGGGTTGAGGCTTTGTGGGTTGTCCCTACCCACTTTGCCATATTCATTAGTGGCATTCTTTTTCAACTACAATCGTGCAGTCATGTTGATGAGACTTCACCCATACAGCTTCTGGTGTTGCTAGGAAACACAATCTCACTGCAAACTCTCTGATCCTCTGGCTCATACAATCTTTGTAGACATATCCATTGAGAGTTGTAAAGCCCAGTTTCAATGGATACATCTAGATAAGGTTCTTGCCAAGTTTTCTTTAAAAACAAAACAAAACACACAAAACGAAAAAGCATTATATCTACACCATGCTAGAAAAAAATCTAAAAGGCCCCAACACTAGACAAATGATTATAAATAACTGAGGAATTCTGAGAGCAAGAGAAATAGTCTTTCTCAGGGAAGAGCTCACCAATTGGTTACCCAATACCAAATGGTCATCCCTGAGAATATGCATATTAATAATATTATATAGGCTAATAAGTTTGTATATGCATATTTAGTAATATATATTTCATATGCATACACATATATATACACACACATATATATGAAACAACACACACATACATATATGAATAAACAATTAGAGGAAAAGAAGCCATAAATTTGAGAGAGAGAGAGAGAGAGAGAGAGAGAGAGAGAGAGAGAGAGACCAAGGAGGGCATATTTATGGGAGTAGCTGGAATGAGATAAGGAAATGGAAGAAATAATGTAATTAAATTAAAATATTGAAAAATTTAAAAAAATATTTAAAAATCCGTATAAGCTGGGTGAAAAACTGCTTTGTCCAATAGAAAAAAATACCATTAACACTTTTAGTTAAGATAAACTAAAAAAGATAATTTAGCTTCCAGTGTCAAATATTAAATAAAAACATAATTAGGGTGTTGATTGCCAATAACAGTGAATGTCAGTTGGAGCATATATAAAACACAGCAAATGACCAAAAAAGAACCTCATTGTGTCTTACAAATCATAGTAATCTTTTTCCCCACAGTAATTAAAACAAGTAACAAATTCAAATTTATAGAGCATATATCAATATGTTATGAATTATGAATTACCATATGAACAAATGAATGAGATCTGGGGGAAATGTAGGTGCAGGGTACACTAAACATGAACAAGTGGGTTTATTTTGTTTTAATTTTGTATAAGGAAGATTATGTGGGATTCAAATAAATAAAATTGTTTTATAACCCAATTCTAACCATGCTAAAATGAACTATTGTCTTGGAATTCTTCCCATAAGAAACTTTACATTATACATTCTTATGTTTTTTGTTCCCTAGGATCCATGTGTTTGTGTGTTACGCCACATACTGAGTTAATACCTATCTTTGATGCATTAACAATATGAACTCACAAAGGTTTCAAAAGCCATTCAAAAAAATCGCTCTAAAAAGAATAGCTGGGCCAAGAAATCTAATTTATTCCTTAAATCATTAGTATTGCCTTAAGTAAAATATATCACTAGGTTATTGATGAATGATGTAAAGTGTGTAAAGCACAAGCATGAACGTTATTTGTATTTTGTGGTAAAATTAATCAATTTTATTCTTTACTGGCTTTTTGTAGCTCTCAGGGTAATTCTGGATAAATTTGCTAAATTCTAACATTCAGTTCTTCATCTGCATAGTATTGGCATTTAGTAGGGCCATGATTACCTGATTATTCAACAAATATTTACTGAATGGCAGACAATATTTGAAGCACCTAAGAGGTTCTAAAGAGGAGGATAGACAGAAATTATGCCCCTATTGAGTTTATATTTTAGCAAAGGCAGGTAGACAATAAACAATAAGTACACTATGTAAGAAGATGAGACACATATAAGATGATTAAAGCCTAAGAAAGAAAACAAAAACAAAGGTTCAGTGGTGAAAGTCATTTCTTTTCTATAGTCCCCAACTCGTTTTCCAGGAAGATTTTTGAACATCTGTTACAGATAGTAGATTCATGAGAGCACTAACTATGTAGGTATTAGTTCATGGAATGTTCTTATCCCACCATCCATTGCTTGGTTTACACCAGGTTTTCAATCATTCATGTGAGTAAAGCAAATGCGTGGGAGGAGGATGTTGTGAATTTTGATGTGAATCTATCCTATATCACACCACTACATTTTAAAATACTGTGAAAAATATTGAAATGTTAAAGTCAGATATCATTTCTGTTGATCATATTTTAGTGCATTTTCTTGTTTTGTATGTCAGCTGAAAAGGTCATCATGAACTGATTTCTGTGCATTCCGGGAGAGGCTGGTAGAAAAGTTAGATGCAGATGTTTAAATATCTATAATTTCAATTTGACTTGGGAGTTCTCATCTAAAAAGATTTGAGGGATAATTCTGTAAGACAGAACACTAAGTAAATAGGATGTTTTCATATGAATTAAATAGTTCTATAATACTGTGAGTATATTATGACGAATATATAATTTTTCAGTCTGGGCATTTTGAATCCTCTGTAAATATTATACATAATCTATCGTTGGTTTTTATCTTTGCCCACTAGACTTAAACCTCCTGCCAATCAGAGCTGGCCCCACCGTTGTCTTGAGACCCTTCAGAGAACACAGCACATTATGGGATTTACCACAGCTGAATAAAGAGCTAAATGCTTCAAACAAGGCATCATCAGTTGAGGATAAAACATGTTTTGTTAAATAGAAAAATTTGTAACAGCACTTCAAAAAACAAAAAACAAAAAACCCAAATTCAGTTCTTTGTTGCTAAGTTACTGAAGCCAGAAGAGGCAGAAAGATAATAATGAAAGATTGGATTCAGTTTGCTATTTATATAATATCTTCTTTTACTTTTTCATTGAGTCTGTTCCGAGTTGCTTGATTAAGGAATTAATAAGGACTTCTAAATGTTTGTTCTCAATTGTATGGTCTCATAAAAGCTTTAAAAAAGTATATGTTTATTACACTTAACTACATACTATTATGAGGATAATAGATTGACATATTAATTGTATTTAAATTATTCAGTAAATTCAAAACTTTAAAACATACTTTATCTTTTTAAAAAGAGTTATTTAGGATATCAAAGAATAGCTTTTCTATTTTCTACCTTACAGGAAAAATTTCATGTGCTTTGGAATCTTGCGATGATTTGGTCTCTTTGTGATTTTTCAGCTGTTTGAATTGGGTATTCATGATGTAGTTATCATCACTCTGTAAACAGCATTAGCACATGGCTGGACAGACAGAAAACATGGGATTGTGCCCTAGAGTAGGGTGTAGGGCTATTTAAAAGATAAACACAAGAACATGACATGAAGGAAACTCACTATTGCAGTTCATTATTTAGCATTTTGAATGATTTGACGCTGCTTCAACTTTTGGTTAAAAATGACATTTTGGCCGGGCGTTGGTGACGCACGCCTTTAATCCCAGCACTCGAGAGGCAGAGGCAGGCGGATCTCTGTGAGTTCAAGGCCAGCCTGGGCTACCAAGTGAGCTCCAGGGAAGGCGCAAAGCTACACAGACAAAACCTGTCTCGAAAAACCAAAAAAAAAAAAATGACATTTTGTCCTATTTATCAGGAAACATTATACACAAAAGAACAAGAGGGCCAGGGTGGATTGTTTGATGAAGGACCATAAGAACCAGGTTTAGATATCCAACATTCGCTGGAGAGCCAGGCATGCTGGTTACCTCCAGAGCAGAGGTTGAGCAGGGCACTGGGGTTAGAAGGGTAATGAGAAGGAGGATTCATGGATCTGGCTGGATAGCCCAGTTAGCTGAATCAGTAAGATTCATGAAAGACCCTGTCTCAAAATATAAAATATAGAATGGCTGAAGAAGCTCCTGCTATATTCCTCTGGCCTCCACATGCATATGAGCACACATGCGTCCATATGTGCACTGCACATTCACATAAAAACATGTACACACAAACATATAAATGTATAAACATCTGTATGCCACCCACACACAAAAGAAAGAAAGCACTGGAGATAAAGGAAATAATTCATAACTGTATCTTAGAGAGACTGTGATGTATACTTTCTTTTTTTTTTCATTCTTAGTGGATATTTTACTCAGCAAATAATCATTGTCAAATATCATTTTTCTATCAGGAATATGTACATATTCTAAAAATGACCACTCTGATTTTTTTGTGAAAATATTACTTAGAACAGTTGTTTAAAGTATGATTTCACTTTTTCCAGAAAAAAAAACAAATTAGTATCATACATTATATTTTTAATTTAAAGGAAGATAATTTGGTCACCAGAAGATCAGGTTAAATGAAGCAGGCAAAGGTCTACATAATACAATTTGAAAGGGTTATAAAATACTGTTTTTCTGAATTATCTCCTACCTTGGCTTTCCATTTGGCCACAGATACCACTTAAAATAATTGCAGGAACTGTACTAAGTATGCATGAGTAAAGGCAGTGAAGAATTGAGGCACATTAGTATGCTAGGTATCACATTAATACTGCCATATGGGAACTTGGTTGCTGGGTGTTTTTTTTTCTAAGTCAAATAGCTAAGAAGGACTGAGAGTTAGGACTGCTTTAAATTTAAAGGTGAGGAAGAAACAGAGTTTTTTTTTTTTTTTTTTTTTAAACGACGACCTGTAAAATGCTACAGTGAAGTGTAGCTAGAGTTTTCCTGCCTGGCCCACAGTCAGGACAAATCTCTGTCACCCGCCAGTCCTACAGCCGCTCAGACCCAACCAAGTAAACACAGAGACTTATATTGCTTTCAAACTGTATGGCCGTGGCAGGCTTCTTGCTAACTGTTCTTATATCTTAAATTAATCCATTGTTAGTCCCGCCTATACTTCCTGCCTGGCTACTGGCCAGTGTTTTATTTATTGACCAATCAGAGCAACACATTTGACATACAGACCATTCCACAGTAGTGGAGGGTTATTGATAGGTAGAGAGCAATATGAACTTTCTAGCTGACTGAGGTAGAGGACACAGACTTGGTGAGAGTACTCCAGATATGAATTGGAACAAGAGGTAGTGGAGACTAATTTACAATTGTGTATGAAGGTGACCTTAGCTGTAATAATCATCATTCATGTTGCCATTATGTTGCAGTTTCTGTTGTATATAAGTTTTGCATTATTATATCTCCATCTTCCACTTCCCTATGAATGGAACCACTGAGTAACTATAAACTGCCCAGTCAATTCCCATCATGACCAGTGATATTCTTAAACTATTAAATAATTTCATTTAATAAGCTTTTGATAAAGCCTTCAAAGAGACTTGTATTACCGTTGGTGTCACAATGATATCACAGAGGAAATACTTTGAATCACAGAAAAGAATTTAAGACTCCACAGTTTCTTCACACTGATTTGAAGACAGTGAAGAATTCTCTTAGGAATTTCCTTACATTACATTTGGGGATGTTTAGTAAGAGCTACAAAAGAAATAAAATGAATCCAAGTTGAAGTATTGTGTGTATTATTGATAATGTAGACTTTAAGGAAATGTGTATTTTAAATGATATATTGAACTCAACTTTCAAGGAGTTCCTACCCCCATATGATACCCAAGGAAGCAATAGAAGCCATTATGAAAATCTACCGGCCTGTCTTATCTCCATTCCTGCCTTGTGCTCTCCACAGCCACAGAACACTTAATGATCACCACCCATGGCCCCCTTTAACCTCTCTGTTTTCTGTAGATGCTAATACTTTCTCCTAGGGTTGTACTTATTGTTTAAGTCTGAGAATAAATCTTTTCCTAAATCCCATTGGCAGATCCCAGTACCTTTTCATTCTTCCATTGCACTTTATATATATCGCTATTAAAGAATGTGTCTTTCCAGTGATAAATTGTCTGGATAATATTTTCCTTGTGATAGGATATCTTGTCACTTCATTTTTTATATTTTTAATACCTGGCCTATCACACTGTGCATAATCATAAAATGTTGCTGAATTCTGAATTGATGAATAACAATGAATAGATAATAGAAGTGGCTTTATCTAAATAACCATGCATCTATTCAGGGTGACACATGAATAATAGCAAAGTTTTTAGGTGAGGTTAAAATCACATTATTTGAATTTTATCTTATGATATTTTAATCTTGTGATAGAAATATTAATTAAATTAAGCTATCAGAAAACTAAGAGTATTGTTCTATAAATATTTTCCATATTTCAAACAACAACAATGAGGAAAATATCATTTCAACTATTTCTTTTATCAATTCAGAATTATGACATTAATTTGGGGGTAGACCTTTGATGGGTACATACGAAAATGGTAAAGAAAGAACTCCACTCTGGCTCTTCTTTTTTCCTTTTTTCCCCATGTATGTTCAAGAGAACTGAATGCGACATCCTCCCTCACACAGTACGCCTTCCTCACAGTCCTTCAGAAGGAATTTTTTTAAATGCTTTCATTGCTCATGTTTCTTGAATTGTTAAACATTCGACCTTCAGGTTGATAGACATGTTTAGTCAAGTCTCTATTTATCCCAAGAACTAACAGTTGAACTCTTAGTTTGAAAATGTTTAACTTTATACTTATCATTCTATATTAAATGAACTCTAGTCTTTATTATCTATTCACTTTAAAGTATATGGAAACTAGAAGGATGACTTTCCATTACTCAGAGAAAAGAGTTCTTTTCACTCACTGGAATACTCTTCTGTACTCACCCTCAGGTTTATCTGACTAGCAAATTCAAAGAATTCTAAACCCATCTAAGATATTCGCTGGTACATGAATACTGTAACCTGAAGACAGCCCTCCACTCAGTCTTCATGGTATCTTACTTTACCCCTGACAACAGGGCATCTCACTGTATCATCAGATGATAGTTTGACCCTGTTTATTGTATGTGAAATGCACTACAAGTTCACTGATAGGCCACAGAAGTATGTGGTACAGTGTCTCCTGACATTTCAAAATATTGTTTAAATAATTACAGAGGTTTATAGATACTCCTATGGAAAAAGAATAGAGGAGTAAACCTTATGTCTACATTCCTGAGAGGTGTCCAGATAAGTGAAGAAACTTTTGGCTGAGATAAGAAATATGATCTCCAGTTAGTCACAGATGCTTGCATACATCTTTCTGATATGCATTTCCTTCCTAGTCATTGCTGTCATATACTGTTAGATGCACCACAGGCAATTTCTTGAGTCAGTATCTCAGACACTATGTAAATGTAAGAGCTCTTAGCCCCCTAACCTATTTTTTTATGTACAAATTTGTTTATAATAACAATTTCCTACTAATGGGATAGTCAAATGGATTAACTTTTAAAGATGCACATAAACACTAAACAGATTAACTTGCATGTAAACAGAGGCTTTTCCTGTCCCACCCAGTCCTATAGCCCCTTGTAAAACAATCACTCAGAGGCTTGATATTAATTACAAACTATTTGGCGTATTACTCAGGCTTATTACTAACTAGCTCTTCCAACTTAAATTAACCCATTTCTATTAATCTATGTTTTATCATGTGTCTTGTGGTTTTACCTGTGATCTAATACATCTTGCTCACCAGGAATCTGGCTGACATCTGCCCCTTACTCTACTCTTCTTCTTGTATCTCTGCTTGGATTTCCCACCTGACCCTCTCCTGCATTGATATAGGCCAAAGCAGCTCCTTTATTAACCAATGGTAATAAAACATATTCACAGCTTATGGAGGGGTTATACTATAGCACTTGCATCTCTAAACATAGTGGAAACTTACGATGGTGTCAGTTTCCAGTTGGATAGAATATTAAGAATTTGGCAAAAACAAATTCTTTCTGTGAGGCTACAGTTAGCCTGATACCCAAACCACACAAAGATGCAACAAAGAAAGTTACAGACCAATCTCCCTCATGAACATTGATGCAAAAATACTCAATAAAATACTGGCAAACCAAATTCAAGAACACATAAAAAAAAATCATCCACCATGAGGAAGTAGGTTTCATCCCAGACATGCAAGGGTGGTTCAACATATGAAAATCTGTCAATATAATCCATCATATAAACAAACTGAAAGAAAAAAATAACACATGATCATCTCATTAGATGCTGAAAAAGCCTTTGACAAAACTCAACACCCCTACATGATAAAGGTCTTAGAAAAGGAATATAAGGAACATACCTAAACATAATAAAGGCAATTTACAGGAAACTGACAGCTAACATCAAATTAAATGGAGAGAAACTAAAAGCGATTCTACTAAAAAAAAAAAAAAAAGAAACAAGACAAGTCTGTCCTCTCGCCCCATATCTATTCAATATAATACTCAAAAGTTCTAGCTAGAGCAATAAGACAACAAAAAGAGATTAAGGGGATACAAATAGGAAAGGAAGAAGTCAAACTTTTGATATTTGCAGACGATATGTTAGTATAAATAAGCCACCCCCAAAATTCTACCAGAGAACTCCTTCAAGTGATAAACACCTTCAGTAATGTGACAGGATCAGGCCTGGAGTGTTGAATCTCATCGAGGAAACAGTATCTCATCGAGGATACAGAGGTATCTGGGACCTTGACATTTGCAAGTATGTTAATTGATAGCTACTGAAAAAAGTTCTACAGATCAGGAAAGTAGATGCTAAGTGATGCTGAGTCACATGACTTTAGTAATATATATATATGTTATATAATATATATAATGGAATCTTTTGAAAATGGAGTGTCTGAAGGTGTGAAATTCTTAACGGAGAAAAAAAAATCCTTTTCCTCAAAAGATTTCAAAAGATTTTGTGACAATGTCTAGAGATTTGATATATTCCTTTTTACCTTACTCTCTTGAGCATAAGCAAACTTGAATTTTCTGGCAAATAAAATATAACATCTGAGGAAAGTCAATTTTTTTTCTTTCTGTGGCAATGTTATTTTATGAAAAATATATTATGTGTTATAAAAATATTATAGTAGATAACTAAACCACTTCATACTTATAACTTTGTATATGTCAGTCAAATAAACCTACAGATACTCGCCTGTTTTCCTCACATATTGTCACAGTAACTTCCTAAAACTCACTTTTATTAAAAAAAACAATTTGCATTGTATAGAAATTTAAGAAGCATGTCAGCTTTGACATGGACATTTCTATTTGTAAAAACTATTCACATAATGATTATCCAAATTCTTTCTGTATTTCTAATGAGTTAAGTTTCAAAATAATTTTCTTAAAGCCTGTCAGGAAGGAAAACGGCATTGTGTATATTGTGTATTATGACTATGATACAAATATCTGAGTCTGCCGTGGAAATCAGATGTGTATCCACACCACCTGTGGTGTGTTCATCACCGTAAGCAACTATGCATTGTATTCAAGTGTGTAGATGTGTAATTGATGGGAGCTCAGTGCCAGAGTAACTCTGAGGTTGGCTTAGAGACTCATTCTACACAGTCATGATAATGTGAGGGCTTTTTCTGAGAAATGTTTAAATCAATTTCTTGATTTCTCCCTTCAGAGAGGGTGCTTTTCTGACTGGAGATCCATGGTTGGTCAAATGAGTGAGGTTCTTCAATAGATGTTAGAGGAGGAATATTTTCTCTGTGTTTCTCAGATTTGTTTGTTTCTTACTTGCTTGACTATGATGACCGGCTTGCTCTGTCAGTGAAGTTTAAAGTTCCTTAGCAAGACTCTACTGTCACCTTGTCTTTGCAGGTTAAACATCATTGATTTATGTTTCTCAGCTTGCTATCTCTATATTATTTCACTTATTTTCTGTGTATTTCCCTGTAGGTTTGAAGATTTAATTTTTATTCTTTTACTTCAATATTCTGAATGATTGACAGATGCTATAACTCTGTTACATGTAATATTATATCATATCCTTGTGGCCAATATACACATGGTCCATTCTTACCAAGAATTGTGATGTTTTCAAGGATGTCATCTGATTTTTTTCTCTTATAACACACTACATAACTTTCTCTTATCAGGAATGAGGTCAGTTCTAACATCATCCAGGTGATAAATAGAGTATTCATTCCATTGTTGTATTAAGTATATATTCCTGAGATTTATTTATTTTAATTGTTTTCATATTTGTATTTAGACTTTTGTGTTCTACTTTTTCCACTTATGTATTCATGAAATTTTGCTTATATTTTAAAAAATTATTTAAAAATATATTTATAATTGTGGCATAGCACTAAGCATATGTATGTACCACATTTAAATAATTAGTCCGTTAGGGCTAAACATTTTTCAAGTTTCCAATAATTCGCATGTAAATCGAATACTCCTATGAATATGTATTTATGTGACTTTCGTTTCCAATTCTCTGGTTTAAAATAGTGGCTAATGATTTTAGGTTAATTCCACCTTTGGTGAATTAATTTTGAGACTTTTAAAAATTATAATATTTTAGTTTATATATAATATAATATAATATTAGTTATATTAAATAAATTGGAACAAAATAGTTAAGATAATCATGTGACAATATTTCTCAAAGGAATTAGGGAGGTTTATTTCATTGTCTTATCAATCTTGAAGTTTTCCACTCACATCTGAAAATCCAGGATTTCTCAGTTTTGGGAAAAGGATGGTGATAACAAGTGTCACAAAGACTGGATTTTCAGATTAAAAACATATTTAAATGTTTATTTTTATTAAATCATTCACTGATTTTAAAGGTAAATGGGATAACAATGGAGGCATGCAGACTCACCGTGAATGTCTGTTCCCACAATGGAAAGGGCATTGAATTCTTCATCAACATTCTGGAGAATTGTGTCCTTTAGCTATTTTTGATTTAATAATTTTTATCTGAATTTTCTAAATCAGTTAATCTTCATTGTTGTTAATATGGTTTTAAGAATAATTCAAGCTGTGTGATGGTGGCACATGCCTTTAATCCCAGCACTCGGGACGCAGAGCCAGGCGGATCTCTGTGAGTTTGAGGCCAGCCTGGTCTACAGAGGGAGATCCAGGACAGGCACCAAAACTACACAGAGAAACCCTGTCTCGAAAAAAAGAAAAAAAATAAATTCATGAAAAACAAAAGTCTATAGTTCAATCTTATTTATATTCTTACGACATTTTTTTTCTTGAACAATTTGTTTTAATCACAGTCCTATTATTAACAGATTCTTCCTGGAATCAGAAATTCTATGGGTGCAACTGGATAGGCCATTTTGTTGTACCAGTCAGCTGTATTTCATGAAGCTCTATTAGTTGTTTCTGACAGCCTGGGTGCATCCTGTAGTGCATATCTTCTCCTATCTCTTCACTGCTTTACTATTTCATTTTCTTAATTGAAATCTTCATAAATCTCTACCCCTTCCCCCAAAATACGTAAAAGAAAATTCATGAAGAGTTGACTTACTATGTCTAAAATTATTTCCCTCTGTGCTGTTCACAATGTATTTATCAATTTGATGAATGGTTTGGCTGTGTCTTCAATGTGTGACAAAAAGAATTATTCAATATTTGAAGTCTACCTTATAACACATAGTCCCTGTGAGAAACCTGGTAGATTTGGATCCCTTTAGTTTCTTGTCTGGCTCTCTCAGATTCTCTGTAACCTCTTTACTTCCCTGGTATGCCTTTGATTGTCAAATTAACCCAAGTAGAAACACCTGGGAAGAGAGTCTCCAAGAAGGATTATTGACATTGTGTTGGCATGTGAGCATGACTATGGGGACTGTTTTAATTAAGTGAAATGATGTTGGAAGACCCAGCTTAATATGGGTGGCAATAATCTCTAGAAAAGGGTCTACTCCTGGACTCTACAGGAGTAGAGAAATTGATTTGAGAACAAGCCAGCAAACAAGGATGTATGCATTTAATTCTCTCTGCTCTGGATGGTGGATATGAAGCAACCAGGCGTTTGGAGTGTTTGCCTTGACTTCTTCCCAGTGTTGGCCGATAACCTGGGAGCTACTCCAGACAAACCCTTCCTGAGACTATGTTTCCTCTTTGTCAAGATATTTTATCACAGCAACAGAATTATAACTAAGGCCACCTGAATCTCATTAGTTATTTGTTTGTTTGACTGATTATTGCTTGCTTGTTCATTTTAGAGTGCCATTCTGTAGTGAAGGCTCTCATGGAACTCACAGTGTAAACCAGGATCATCTCAAAACTATGGCATTCACCCTGCCTTTTCCTGCCAAGTGTTGAGATTGTAGGCCTACACCACAAAGCTCAGTTTTTGTCTGTAAATCTATTTTTAATTAAAATCTAGAATGATTCCTGGTATCTTGAAATTTTAGCTATATGTTCCCAGGTATTTATTATTTTGGGCTTTTTGTTGTTGTGTTTTAAAATATTGTTTTGTGGCCCCCTTTTCTTTATTCCTTAAGCTAAAAATAACTAATTTGAAAACAATTTATTCTCCTATTCTATCTTTGAGTTATCTTTCAGTAACTCATAATATTGGGCTTTCTAGAAGTTCCCTTTGTTCATCTCCCTCCCTCATTTTCACTTCTCAATTTCATCTACTATCTATGAAAACCCCCACTTTTATTAAATATCATCTAAGTGAAGCTATCTTATCCACAATACTTGTTGAATTTAAGGACATTTGTTTCTCCCTTGCTTTTCTATATGAGAAAATGTTCTCTTATGTATAAGCTCTTCAGGTTACCAGAGGGCAAAACCTAGTTATTTTTTTGATTTTCTAGTTTCTGCAACTTTCTAATTTACATTGTCTGTAAGTTTTACCATTTACTAAACTTTGCTTTGTTATGTTACAACAATTATATTTCAGTCATGAGCTCATAACCTGAGACTGTGGTTTATGTATTAAATGTATTAGTTAATGATGAGCGATCAAACAAGGAGATACACTATAGTTTTAGAGATAAGTATGATATACTATGGCAAAGAGACCACCTATTATTTGGAGATCTAGAGTAAACTGATTAAATAATATAATAAGAAAAATACTTAAAATCATAAAATCTAACCTTGCCAAACTTATGTTTCACCAACTTCATATTTTTTACATATGTTTTCTTCCTTTCTCAATGCCCAAAGCCAATTACAGCTTGCATATTGTCCCCACTGAGGTATCATTGTGGAAGAGAGGGCAAGAAGAATGAAAGACCCAGAAGACTGAGAGAAGGGCTGTGAGTTGCCATCTGAGTAAAACACACCTATCATGGTCATGAACTCTCATCAGCTCTTGATGCCTGCACTGTACTTGCAGATGAAGGTCTATATCAAAAATCAGGCATGAGTGGATAAGGAGATCAAAGAGTCCTGCCCTTCACTGCTGACATATGTGCTGACATATTTGACCCCTGTAACCATTGGTGATGATCAGTGTGCAGTGGATAGTTCCAATCCAGATGTCAAACATATGGTCCTGGTTAAAACAAATAGGTCAGAAAATAAAACTAACTCATGAATGTAGAAAGGAGACTGGAAGGGAGGAATGGGGTTGATAGGTTTGAGATGGAGATAAGGGAAGAGGAGAGGGCAAAAAATATATCAGAATGCAGTGTGTGTGTGTGTGTGTGTAATTCTCAAAGTAAAAACTTAATAAAGTCAAACAAACAAAGAATTTTGTGCATTCGGGTATTATATCAACTAGATCTTTGTTCTTCTCTAGATCTTCATAGATCAAGACAAATATATATTTAAGGATCACAGACCAAGTTTTAATCTAATTCTGAGGGAAGCTAATGAGAATCCCTTAAAATTTAAAGTGGTTCTCAACCTTCCTAATGCTGCAAGCCTTTATTACTGTTTCTCATGTTGTGGTAGCCCCCAACTTTAAAATTATTTCACTGCTACTTCATAATTGTAATTTTGCTACTTCTATGACTCCAAATGGAAATAAATATCTGTGTTTTCAGACAATATTTGATGTACCCTGTGAAAGGGTTCTTTTGATCACCCCCCACCCAAAGGGTAGTGACCCACAGGTTGAGAACTGCTGGTTTAAATGGTTTAATTGGTCCCCAGAAGTAAAGATAATACTCACTTTTATGATGAAGAACTGACTCAGGAATAGTCAATATAAGCAAATAATTCTGAAGTGGTAAGAGGCAGGGACTGCAGTGATAAACAATCTGAGAGATGGTGCTGACCTTCTTGTGTGTTAAGTACAAGGAAAGAATAAACAACTTTAGGTCCACAGTTTGATCCCATAGATCTTCCAGATATTCATTGAAACTTTATAGAGCTGAAGCTTAAAACAATGTTCATATATATTTCTTTCATGCTGTGCCTCTTCCCCAAGAAAGGATTTTATTTTATTTTGTAGTTTATTTTGCAACTGTGACTACTGAAATGGCATCAATAGAATTTTCTTAGACTTCAGTCTTGGTGTTAGAAGGACTTGAAAAATCACTCAGTGTATTTGTTACAATGAACATGTATGTATTGTAGAGAAATAAGCGCCTTGTTTAACAATACTCTCTTTGAAGCCGTGGAATATACAAGCTGAAAGTATCTTCCTTTTTCATCTCTAAAGTTCTAAAATCAAGTACTTTTCACCTGATTGGATAATGCAAAGCTAACCTATCTAAAAATATTGTCTCCCCCTCCTCTCTTTCTTTCTCTGCTCTAGTGCGTGTGTGTGTGCACACACGTGCATATGTATGTGTGTGTGTGTGTGTGTGTGTGTGTGTGTGTGTGTGTGTGTGTGTAGCGTGGTAGGTGTAGTAAACTCATGTCAAAAGTCTATGCCTGGAATTCTCCTCTATCTCTCTCCATCATGTATTTATAGACAAGGACCATCAGTGAGCCCAGAGTTCTCTGACTGGCTAGATTGACTTGCCAGCAAGTACCAAGAACTTTCCTGTCTCCATCCCAACAGTGCTGATACTACAGAACTGTCCTGCCATGACTGCCATGACTATCTATTGTCCATAGATAATGAGAAAGTGAACTCAGATCTTCAGGCTTGAATGACAGGGTAACAGAGACATCTCTTAAATGCAACTTTTTTTAATCCTACTCTTTTTTCTAAAGTATAATTTAAGGCTCAAGATCCTTTCAACTGTTTTTGTTTTCTCTGTTTTGTTCAGTTAATGACTTAATGCTATAAACAAATTCATGTAAATATGATAGACAGTCATCTTCCAGGAATCTTGCAAGGCTTCATCTACTTGACATTTCAATGGGACTTTCCTGGTGTAAAGGTGATGGATGTCTTTCAGTGATGTGTCTGTAGCACACATGTCCAGGCATTGTCATCAAAGGCTTATTCCACCTTTATTACAATAATTATATGGAGAGTATGTGTGGAAGAATCCATTGCTGCTATGGTTGATGTAACTCTAGAATATTTGTTCACTTTTTCAGTCTCCTACTTACTAAATAATTGCCTGGTTTTCTCTTTCCCCAGGTCTAGTAGCTGAGATGAGTAGGTCATGGGAGTCTGTCTGTGTGTGGTTAACTGATAAATATCATAGCCATTCTTGAGAAATTCACATATCACATAAACCAGATATTTTCAATCGACCTCAGGAATGATTTGCTTTGACTGGGGGTCTTTAGATGTAGATTTCTGAGACTTCTAGTTGTTCCAGTCAAAACTGAACTCACTCTGTCCCCTGCTAAGTCTCCCCCAGAGCAAGTCAGTCACTATTGTTGGTTGTGGCTATTATGTGTCAAGGTTGCAAGAAATCCACCAACCCTATTAAAATCCACCAACTCTATTATTTGCGTTCCCATTATCACAACCATTTAAGACCTAGCATGAGCAAATGTTCGAGTGTTTGAAAGAGCTTTGTTTTTTAAGTTGAAATCATTGGAGTATGTATTGTTGAATTCCTTTTTGCCTGGATGTTTTAGTAATAGCTTAATACAATAAACAATGGTAAATGAATTTTTGCATTTTCATTTATGTTCATAGATATAGTCTCTTTTAAAGCTATTAAATTAAAATGGTATGCTTTGAGTGGAGTTTTTCACCCATCTGAAATGTTCTAAATACAAAATTTAGTATGATACATTTAAAAATTATTAATATTCATTTGCCACCTATCAACCAAATAGAGTAAAAAAATGCTTATTAGCAAAGTTGAAGGAATACATGGGTAAACTGTATCAATAAATGAACTTCTATACTTTAGGATATCTACATTGTGTAGAAGGATTTTCCTTGAAAATGTGCCAACTTTTTTTTTCAACTTTTGGATCACATCTTATTATCCTAGCTGTAATTAGAAGTCTTGTGAAATTAAGAACCATTAAATTCAATGAGTTTTCAGCACAGAAAATTTGCCCAGAGGCACCCAGCCAATGGGTCTGCAAGGATGGGGCTTTCACGGAGTCGTCCCTCCTCTCCTCCTATTCACTCTAAAAGGAAGCATCTTTTCCACTTAGCTAATTAATTACACCTGCCAACCAGCAGATGGTCCTGAACGCTTTGAAGCATGGAAATAGTTAGGTGAATATCAGCTAGCTTCCTTCAGTGGCAATTTAGATTATAACTCTTGAAGCTCCAGAGAAATGAAATATTAAATGACTACAAAAAACCCCTATAACCTTTAATTTTTTTTTAAAAAAAGTATTTTCAGGTATAAAATCATTGCCTTTTTCCTGATCTCAGTACAAGCACATTTTCAGGCTGTTTATGTTTGTATCGAGGTTGGAATAGTACTGGCCAGATGTTGCCAGGCAATTGTTCTTAGCACTAAGATAAAATAAAAACAGTGGACTAGATATGTTAGTGGAAATTCTCAAAATATTGTCGATTTACAGTAAGTTATATTTTGTTGTTTGATATGTTAATTTGATGTAAGAATACATATGTAGCCATATTGAAAATAGAACTGTAGCATGGGAGAAACTTTAATATGTCCCTTAATATGTACCCAGTGTTCCATGCTGTTAAGCTAACCTAGTCATGGTCAGTAGTGAGAAATGATCAGTGAAGTTTAATTTAAGGTTATAGTATTTTGACTATCACCTAGCTATATATATAACTACATATATACCAGATCAAATTAACAATAAAAGATGAGTACATGTAAGATAATGTTGCAATATTGAGTTTTATGAGTTCATAATAAAATATGTAGTTTATATCTTATTGAATTCACAATGATTTAGTTTCATAAGAAATTTAAAGTATGTCTTCTGATATACTTTGTTACTTTGTATGTAAAGTAGTACAGTCTTTCTATTTTAAAGGATTATTTTATATATATATATATTTAAGTGAACATATAATCTTGCTAGTGGTAGAATAAAAATGTCTGCATTTTTACCTTTTGTGTCAATACATTTCTAAAATGTATCTAAATAAATCAGTGAAAACACTTCAAACCAGATAAAATCACTTCCCCTTACTCACATAAATAAAAAGCCACGTAATAAACATATCTAATGATGGATTCATTTAAATATATTGTGTATCAAAGGATAACATTTAATACATATGTCCCAAAGACAAGGCTGTTCTCTTAATATCTTAGTATCTAAATGCATAGAATCCAATATGTTAGCCTGCATGGAAGACATTTTGGCTGGGCTCAAACTCATTACTTTTAATTTTTACTTTCCCTTTCTTCCCACACTTAAGTTTTATTTCCTCTAACTTCTAACTGATTAGGCTTGAAGCTTAATTAGAAGACAAATTTCAGTGTTTTGGATTTATCAGTTCATAGCTTATTTCATTTTCATTTTTTATTAACTAATCAACAACTATAAAAATGGTTGAAAAACCATGCTTAAACTGTAGATTTGTTAGGAGAACCAACACCTCAATACATTTAAGCCACCCAGTTTTCCCACTCTGAGAAATGAAATTGCAAGGGACATAGAGACAGATTCTTTTGGGCTTCTGACATTGGGTATGGTAATTAAAATCCATTTTACCTTATTCATTGAACCAGAAACCCAAGGACTCAGTGTAGAGTTCCCACAGTACTTGAAAATAATAAAATTGCCTTTAAAAACCTCAATCTCTTTGGTGAATGGAAGGCTTTTCCTTAAGTAGGCTGAATTCTTCAAGTTTTATTGTACTGCCTTTTCCTCTGTGCCTACTTTTACAGAGGTAAAAGGAATCCACCTTCAGTGATGAGGTTGGGATGTGGTCCAGACACTCTAGCAGAGCCAAGACTTTAAATGTGGTGCTTCTCATGTAGAAATAATCCCTTAAAAGCATAATTTTACCTTTCAACTCAATAAAATATTTTTGGAAAATGCTTCAGGGAAATTGCTGAGTTCTTAATTATGCTTGGAAGTAGACTGCACAAGACAGAGTATACCTCAACACTGCTTATGCTGTGTTTTCTTTCTGTTTCTCAGACATCCCTTCCTGTAGTTCTGGGAATGTGGAATAAAAGTTTGAAATTAGAATCCCAGTTCAGCACTTAGACTGACTTGGACTCTCAGTTTTCTAGAACACTCTGGCCAGTTAGTTAGTGTTCCAAACTTTATTTTTCTCAACTGTAACCTGAGACCATTAAAAATTGCCCTGCCTGATTTTCTTAATTAAGGGAAATACAGTAGTTTGCATATTCAAGTAGAGGTAGCATTTATGAAGAGCTGTTACTGTGAAATCTGCAATGGCCGGTTAGCCAGACCCTGGAATCCTCACTGGAGTCTTGTGTGTGAGGTATTAGGCATCTTGTTTGATCATATCTTGCCTGATATGCCGTTTGGGGACAAGAATCCCACCCCCCCAAAAAATGCTGATTTAAAGACTCCAGTAATTTTATGAGTGCTCAGTACCTATAATGTGTCCCTAAAAGAAAATGTGAAAGTCAGATAAGTGGGTTAAAAAGTCTAACTGGCTTGCTATTCAAATCTGTAGGGCTTTATACTTGTTTTTCTATGGGTAATTTGATTCTTGGTGTAAAAAAAAGTAAACAAACACAAAGCAGCTTACAAATTGATTAATTTAGAGTTTACCATCACAAACTTGAAGTAAGTTTTCATAATGACAAAAAGTAAAATATGCATCACAAAAATGTTTTATTTTTTCTTAATTAACAAGTTACAAACTCTCATTTTCTAACTTAAAATAATTGTGTCAGTTATCTTTCGAAAGGATACTCATGAGATGAATAAGTGAGAGTTACTGGGCAAGATAGAAACAAAATATGCTCACTAGAGGGCTGTTCCTACTATCCCTTAGTAATAATAGTACATCAGCTGGACATTTGCTGAGAAGTAACAGTGCAGCGAGCATTTCCAAGTTAACTCATTTGGGCCTTATGGTTGTGCTGTGAGTGTGATTCCATTAGTATCTTTATTATATGGATAAGTCTAAAGATACTCAGGGGAATGAATAATGCTATATGTTAATGCTAGCATATGTTACAAGTCACAATCATGGTTATCCATCTGTCTCCATAATCCAGGAAGAAAATCACATCTCAGGAGCTATCCTTCTCTAGTATTAGACTTTTTTTGTGACTGAACCATCTTATCTTGTTAGCATTATAACATTTGGTGTTTTCTTATGTCTAATCTTAAAAAGCATCTCTATTGCCTAAAATAAAATCCATCGACATTTATTAAATCTGTGAAAGATGGACCATTCTAAAGTGAAGCTATTTTTTAATTAATCTGAAGATATAGGCATATTATTGCTTGATAGGACAGATTCTGCTGTGTCATTATATATTAACAGCATAAAATTTTTTTCACTTGTGGAAAATGAGATTTTAGGGCTGGTGGTCATATGCTGATCTACTAAATCGTTACTGAAAAAGTATTAATGGGTTTGTTTTAAAATAGCATGTGTATGTAACTTGAAGTCTTTGAGTCCATTCTCTGAGCGAATGGAGTACTGAGTTAAAACTTCTTAATTCAGGTGTGATGACCTATATTCCCCTCGATCTGCTGGCAGTATTATTTCATCTTGCTTATTACATATCTAGTGTTTATTGTCTGTTTTATTGATATAATAGAAAACTTAACACGTTAAGCAGTGTGTGGAGCCGTCTCAGCATTTCACCGCCCTAAGCTGCTCAAATACATTGGTATTCTGCATTTCCCAATGAATCTAGCTGGAGACTTGCCAGATCCTGGCCATGAAAGAGCTCTGGCTACTTGTCCTGGGCTCCTGGAAATGACCTTGGCTTTATTGAAGCATGAAGGTGAAAGTCACAAGGAGACTGTAAGAGGACCCCTTATGACCTGTGAACCAAGGACCAAACCAAAGTAAGAGAAGGAGATTAAAATGTGGTCACAGAATGTGGCTACAGAAATGATAGGATATGACTCAGAGGATTAATCCACTAGGTATCCAGGATTACACAGTGCAAGAGCGCTAAAGTGTTACAGAATCTCTCATCTGGTCCTCAGGATAACTAGTCTTTAGATAAAAGAATCTCCCAAATTGCGCTGGTAATCTGTTTTGAACAGCCTTTAAACATCCAGGTTTTTTGCACACATTATCTTTAACACTGCAAATCAATGGTGAATACTAAAATTTCCAATTTGTAGATAATAGAAAATAAACTGAAATGACTTTGTCTGTAATCTAGAGTGCAGGAGTAGTGAAGATACTTTGCATGAGCTGTAGGGAGTCCCCGTATGTAACAAAACTAATGTAAGAAAAACACTTGACCACATTTCAGCATCATTTTAAGTTAGTTGAAGGAAATAAAAGGAATACATACTACATGAATAGATAAATATGAAGTTAACAAACAAGAAAACTGAATATGTTTAAGAAATAGTGTGTGAATATTTAAAAGACATGTTTCTGAATGTATATTATCTTGAATTTTTATATAAAATACAAAGATATTGATCTGTCTTTTTGCCATATATGTAATTGGTATTTCATGCTTTGACAACCAATAATGCACACGAAATCACTACCCTTATTCAGACACCCATTCCTTTTTGGTTTTCTCCAAAGAATTACATAAAATATATCCTATTAAAATTCAATGTGAAGCTCTACAGCTTCTTTTCTAACTGTATAGTAGTTCATTGTGTTGTATAGACTTTGAGTCTAGTTAATTTTGATGTATAACACTTTTATTTCTTTGTGTTTTTATAATAAAGTTTAAAATTACAGAAATATATTTAAATGTCTTTGCACATTTAGACTTTTTACAGCATTAGAGAAACAGGCTCTTTATTATTATGTCAGAATTCTTTCATTCCTTATTTTTATAATTTTTTTGTTTTCAATGTTTGTATTACAGCATCTGTTTCTGAATCATCCAGGCCCCCAATTTACACACTTACATTCCGAATATTATCTTGTATAGGCTTAAAAATCTTGATGTAGTTGAGAAACCAATAATCATTTTGCAAGATTTAATAATTCTTCTTTTTCTTGCTTTATCTTCTATTTGCAAGTTTTATCTTGCCAGTAACAAACATAGACATTGATGTTGTTATTACTGTCATCTAGGAAAACCATCCCTTATAAAAACTCTAATGAAGTGAAGAAATCAC
>CABHPH010155471.1:0-24220 GCA_902168325.1 Peromyscus nudipes | reverse complement strand
CCAATTTTCTAAGAACGTGCCATATTGATTTCCAAAGTGGCTGTACATGCTTGCATTCCCACCAGCAGTGAAGGAGAGTTCCACTAGCTCCACATCCTCTCCAGCATAAGGTGTCTTCAGTGTTTATGATCTTAGCCATTCTGACAGGTGTGTAAGGTGGTATCTCAGAGTTGTTTTGATTTGCATTTCCCTGATAATTAGGGATGTTGAGCAATTCCTTAAATGTCTTTCTTCCATATGATTTTCCTCTGTTGAGAATTCTCTGTTTCGTTCTATCGCCCATTTCTTAATTGGACCGTTGTGTAGCTGGAGTTTTCTCCAGTCCTGCCTGGTCCACAGTCAGGACAAATCCCTCAACCGCCAGTCCCACAGCCAGTTTGACCCAACCGAGTAAACACATAGAGACTTATATTGTTTAAACTGTTTGGCCTAATGGCTCAGGCTTCTAGCTATCCAGTTCTTACATCTTAAATTAACCCATTTCTATAAATCTATACCTTGCCATGTGGCTCGTGGTTTACCAGCATCTTCACATGCTGCTTGTCATGGTGAAGGCTGGCAGTGTTTCTCCGCCTCAGCCTTCCACTTCCCAGAATTCTCTTCTCTGTTAGTCCTGCCTATACTTCCTGCCTGGCCACTGGCCAATCAGTGTTTTATTTATTGACCAATCAGAGCAATTTGACATACAGTCCATCCCATAACACTTCCTCTTTTTCTTTTTTTTAAAAGGAAGTTTTTACTTTTACACATCTCCAAAGCTAGCTTGGTATATTTGGGAATTTGGGCGTAGCTTCTCTTACTACTTCCTGCTGGAGGGGGGCCTTGTATCTTATGGGGACACAAAGAAAATTTTAGGATTATGGAGTACTCTGTGAGGGTGTATCGTCTGAGCCAGTTGCCTTGAATCCGATCTGGATGTTGGATTATCTGGGCCATGGTGTCATCGGAGACCTTTCAGGGGGTCTTGGCTGGTCAAACCTGATGTATCTTAATCTGGAACAAATCCATAGCCTCTGGCTTTCTGTGGAAATAAAAGCAGGGCCTCCTTTCCAAAGCAACATATCCTTACATCCAAATTTTGAAGTCAAGGTACCTTTAAAATATACATTTTGGCATAATTCAACAGCTTTTACAATCAAATGTTTTTCTTCAGTTACGAATATCAAAGAGAGCATAATCCAGATTCTCTGTGTGGTAGCCATCTTTACGTGGCTTATTTTTTATATAACCTTGAGCCTATTGCTTAAAACTGCAGCATTCTAAGACTGAAATGGAGCTGTGGCTGCTGGCTCTGCCCACTTCAGCTTTCCGACATGGCAGTGGTACGTTTACCACCAACTCTGGGAGCCATCTTAGGACTATGCTTTTATCTAGGCAGCGTGTAGCTCAGAAACCTCTTTTTGTTTTGTACTAGCAAAGGCTAAATCCACCACGCAGCTTACTGTGCCATTTGCAGAGGCCTCATTCCTGCCATACTGCAGGTCTAGGGCACACACCAGGAATCTGCCATAGTAGCTCAACCACTCAGGCTGCTGCTAACTTGAGAGAAACAACTAGGAACTGTTTTTAGCTCTGTTTTGCAATCTTTTTACTCAGGTTTTAGGTGGAAACTCTTGCCAACATGTTGGGTGCCATTTGTAGCTGGAGTTTTCTCCAGTCCTGCTTGGTCCACAGTCAGGACAAATCTCTCTCACCCGCCAGTCCCACAGTCACTTTGACCCAACCGAGTAAACACATAGAGCCTTATATTGTTTAAACTGTTTGGCCTAATGGCTCAGGCTTCTAGCTATCCAGTTCTTACATCTTAAATTAACCCATTTCTATAAATCTATACCTTGCCATGTGGCTCATGGCTTACCAGCATCTTCACATGCTGCTTTTCATGGTGAAGGCTGGCAGTGTTTCTCCGCCTCAGCCTTCCACTTCCCAGAATTCTCTTCTCTGTTAGTCCTGCCTATACTTCCTGCCTGGTCACTGGCCAATCAGTGTTTTATTTATTGACCAATCAGAGTAATTTGACATACGGACCATGCCACAGCATCATTGGGCCTTTTGATGTCTAATTTCTTGAGTTCCTTATATATTCTGGATATCAGTCTTCTGTCAGATGTGGGGTTAGTGAAGACGTTTTTCCATTCTGTAGGCTGTGGCTTTGCCTTGGACGTGGGGCAGGGCATGAAGATTGCAGGGTCTGCTGGGGGTCTTGGAGAAGGGGAGCCTTCCTGGTAGGGCTAGAAGGGACCCTGCCAGGTGGCCAGAACCTGGGACCACGTTGGGCAGTTCTTCCCCAGAGTGGCTGGTGCCCAGGGATGGGGTCTAGGCTGAGACCGGGCACTCACCTCTTGTCCAGAAGGGAAGTCCGGGGTAGGACGGGAGCTGGAGGCCAGTCTCTGAAGTTGTGGTTCTTTGATGTCCAAGATTCCTCTGGTTCAGGTTGCATGTGGGCAGGAGAGAAAGACTCAGAAAGGGAGGGTTCAGAGCTTAGGAAAAAAGTTGGGGTATAAGTTAACTCTTTTGATTTGCCTGTTTGCTGGCAGGAGTTAGATAATTATTGTGAAATATCAAGTTCCAGGCAGTCATTACGTGGCCATATTTACTGGTATCTAGGGAAATTTAAGGCATTTTTCAAAGAAGAAGAGGGACCAAGAGGAGGAAGCCTTTATGTCCCATAACTGCAGCCAAGAAAAAAAAATTAAAATAACAAACGGGATCCAAGACCCCAGTCTCATGCATCCCTGATGTTAGGAAAAGATCTGTGAACTAGCTCACTAGTTACCCAACCTTTTGTCTAGTGGAGGGTAAGGGCATGAGTGTAAGTGCATGAGAACCACCCAGGAATCTGACAGCATTCAGTGTTTCAAAAAGAGAGACTGAGTTAGTGCATGCACAGCCCGAGGACACCCCAGGAGTCCAATAGCAAAAATATATCTCAGGCTACAGTCATGAGAAATGGCGAGGGACTGGAAAGTGAAAACTCATCAATCTGAGCATTCGGTGTTGTGTGGAAAGGCCCTGCAGCCAGGAAAATGAAAAAAGCAGGCAGTCATAGATCAAAGAAACATCAGTACAGGATGCAGAACACAGAACACTGGAAGAGCCTGCTTCTTTTCAGCACCAATGTTGGCTTTAAAGAGGCAGTGCTGTGTTATTCATTAAGTGGCACCTTTACTGTATGAGAAAGGCCATGAGGCATGACAATACCTACTATCAGAGTTTTATTAGGAGACCAGAGGGACAGAGAGTGCATGACCGTGCCTGTGGGAGACATGTGCTGGAAAAGGAGGGGTGAAGGAGAAGAAGATGGTAAAGGAGTCTGTGATCCACTTCTTATGGATTCCCCTGCACATGAGCATATGGGCTTATGGAACTGTACCACACATTCACATAGATTGCATGATCACGTGACATGCAAATTACGCGATCACACAGCACTTGGATTATGTAGGTTTTAAGGCCCCTTGCCTGTCTACTGAACTGTGCATGTGCAATCATGTAGCTGGGGGACTGTCCAGGAATCCCTACACTATCTCCACTACAATTGATCTCTGAGCTGCAAACACATGCTGTGGCATGTATACATCTATGTATGTAAATGAACAAATAATATTCTTACAGAAAAGGAATGGGAAAATACCAAAACACTTCAAGGTTAATTAAATGATAGGAATTAATACTCAACATATGAATATTAGTTGTTAAGTTTCTAAATTAAAAAATACAGAGAGTAGTGGATTGATCCACAGTTAGGAATCACTATTTTGATTAGAAGAAATGAATTTCACCACAAAAGACAGGCACTGCCTGAAATTGATTGAATGCAAAAAGATATTTCAAAAAAATGGATCAATAAAACAAGCAGTTCTCGGTGTTCAACTATTTGAAAAAACAGATATCAAACCTAAAATAATGAGAAAAGAAAAAGAAATTAATTTAATCCTGATAAAAGGAGTAATTCCTCAAGAATGTGTTATGATTCTGCATATATCCCCCAAATGATGGCCATGAAGAAATCAAGAACGAAGGCTGCCAGAAGGGCCATGTGAAGAAACAAATTTCAGAGTAATTGTAAACAATGTGTGCAGGAGAAAAGTTCAATGCCTATCTCTAGGAAGTTTTCAGCAAGCAGGGAAGCAAAGAGAATTTTTTTTATCTGGGAAGTCTTTTCCACAACTTGGAAGTTTCAATTATTGACTAGACTGGATTTTCATTGGGCACTTTGCATGTCCCAGTGGCTGTAGAAAATTTTTGTTCTAGTCTATGGCAATCTAAAGGAACAGGAATCTCATTGCTTTTTCCTCCAAAACACTCCTGTGCAGCTTATTCTCTGTGTCTTCTCACAAAGGTTTGCACAGCACATAGTGCATATTTTTCTTAATGCTAAAAACATCATTTTAGATTATCAGTAAAAATATTGCAGAAACAATTTACTAAATACCTAAAGAGAGGAGATAAACAAGAAGCACCTACAGATAAGCCAATCTCAGAGCTACACAGGATTGAAATTTTTTCCAATACATTCATAAAACTTTGTGTCTCAGTTGGGGTTTCTATTGCTTTGAAGAGACACCATGACCATGATAACTCTTATACAGAACAACATTTAATTGGGGCTGGATTATAGTTCGTTGGTTTAATCCATGATTATTCATGGAGGGAATCAAGGTGGCAAGCAGGAAGACATGATGCTAGAGAAGGAACTGAGAGTTTTACATTTAAGTGTGCAGACAGCATGAAGAGACTGTGAGCCACTAGCGTGGCTTGAAATTCTGAGGCTTCAAAGCCCAACCCCTATTTATGCAGTTCCTGCAACAAGCCACACTTACAAAAAAAAAAAGGCCTTATCCCCTAATAGTGCCTCTCTTTATGGACCTATGGGGGATATTTTCATTCAAATCATCACATTCTACTCCCTGGCCACTATAGGCTTGTAGTCATATCATAATGCCAAATGCATTTAGACCAATTTCAAAAGTCCCCATAGTCTATCACAGTATCAGCACTGTAGAAGGGTCTGAAGTTCAAAGTCCTTTCTGAGACTCATGGCATCTCTTAATTGTAATCCTCTGTAAAATTAAAATGTAAAAGCAGATCACATACTTCCAACATACAATGGCACATGATATGAATAATATTCCAAAAGGGAAGAAAGGGAGCATAGTGAAACATACTGGACCAACACAAGAATGATAAACAGCTGGGCAAGACCCAAACTCTGCATCTCCATGTCTGATGTCAACATGTTCTGCAGATCTTCAACTTCTTTGAAATTTGTTGACTGCAACATACTTCTTTCTCTTCAGGGATTTCTCTGTTTGTTAACAGCTTATCTTGGCAAGTATCCTCGGGCTCTGGCATTTCCAGCATCTTGAGATCTCCAAGACAATCCTGGATTCATCTTCAAAACTTCTAAGACCTCAAAGTCCCCTGCCCCTGGCCAGTAATGTAGTTCCTTAAAAAAGCATTCACTTCGCAGCAGAAAGGGAATCCATGGCTGATATGTAAAATTAAATTATAAAATAAAAAAAATAAAAAATGATTTAATAACTTCAAAAGAAACAAAAACAAAAACAAAAAAAAGCATTCACCTCTACAGTGCTACTCCCTAAGGACCTATGGAGGTTATTTATATTCAAACAATCACAAATTGTTTTGCATATAAGGAAAGGAAATTACAGTGATCCTGAAAACTACTCTGGTAAAAATAACAATAGCAGCAATTATTTACAATCCAGAAACTGGAAGTTAGAGTCATAAAGCATGAACATCTCTACCTCATTCCCAATGATTCATCTTTTGACACATTCAGTAGTCAACCAATAAAATACTCATTTAGCTCCCTTTTAAAGAATGTGCAATTAAGTCCAGAATCATCTGTAAGTAAACCTATATAAATCAATTCAGTGGGGTCTATTTTAATATCCTTTCTGCTACCATTTTATTCCCTAAAATTCAGCTTTATACCTCTTCCACAAACTGTTCCTACCCAAATTAGAGAACTCCAGAACTTCCCTAAGAGAATAATACAGTGCAGTGAGGTGGTGGTTCATGACTTTTATCTCAGGACCAGGGAGGAAGAGGCAGGCAGATCTCTGAGTTCCAGGCCAACCTGGTCCCCAAAGAGAGTTTCAGGGCAACCATGACTACACAGAGAAACCTCTCTTAAAAAAAAACAAAACAAAACAAGAGCATAATACAACCCATGAGTCAAACCCATCTCCTTCATGTATATGAGCTCACAGCAAATTGAGTATTTTTACTATTATAGAAACAAAGATGGTTAATCAAGGAAAATCCTTAGAACCAATAACACTGAATTACTTAGCATCATTTTCAGGGAAGGTCATTGCTGCTTCCAGTGACAGAACAAGACTAATTTTCTCAGGTAAAATTGGAGAAAGAAATATGGCAAGTATATATATATATATATATATATATGTGTGTGTGTGTGTGTGTGTGTATGTGTGTGTGTGTGTGTGTGTTGTGTGTATGTGTATACATATACATATATATGCAAATATGTTTCCTTTGTGTCTTAAACATACTATGCTACAAACATGGTAGACAGATTTGTGACTTTTCACATTATCAGAACATTTGGAATGTCAACAAATTGTAAAATCATTGCCAATTACGTTGGCAGTCACTTTTCTACCTAGACTCAATTTCCCTTATTTACAGACCAATTGCAATAAAATATACTTTTTAAAAAGATTTTATTTATTTTTATTTTATGTGTTTATGTACAGGCATTTGCTGGAAGTCTATGTAGCACATGTATGCAGTGTCCGAGGAGGCTAGAAGTGTAGCTGACTACCTCAGATCCCCTGGGAATTGAGAAAGAGACAGTTGTAAGCTGACATTGTGTGCTGGGAATTGCATCCAGATCCTGTGGACAAACAGTCAATATTCTTAACTGCTGAGCCATTATTCATGTCAAAAGATAGTTTTTTTAAAGACTGACCTTAATCACCAATATAAACACTCAGGCTCAGTGGGAATTGTTTCTGAGCAGAATGAAAGGCTTGTATGCCTCTTTCACAGGCAGAGGATGTTGGAGACTGAACAGTGGTTTCCATATGTGGAGGGAAGAATAAAAGAGGCCAGAGATATATATGTATTATGTCTACTTAAATAAGGGAAGTATTTTTATCATCTGATGACAGTGACACAAAACTATGGAAACATATTATCTGACCAGGTCATACATGTCTTGACTACTTAAGTCCAAATTCTTAATAGCCTAAATAAAGAACAACAGTATGTCAAAATCAATTTAATTAAACATTTCACAGACATGGTGAGAAATTCTAAATCTGATGTATAGACATGTTATAACTTATAGAAAACAGGAAGATAAGTTATGGAATATAAATAGAGTAACTTAGCTGTCAGCCCAAGTTATGATGACTCGGACATGGTTCTATCCCCTGGCTCCTGAATTGCCAACTCTTAAGTCTGATCATTAATTTAACCTGGGCAGGAAACTTTCTCATCCCTAGAACTTCTGTTTCAGAAATTACAATAAAATTTCTCTAATTTCCATTTTGCTATGGAGAGTTTGATAATCTGCGATATATAACGAATTCATTTGTCATGTTTGATTGTCAACTCTTAGAAGCTGTTGTTTTTTTGATGAGAGACAGGAGGAGTAGGGATATGGAGTGTACACGGGATGGGAGAAAATGTGAGGAGTAGAGGGAGGGGAATCTGTAGTCAGAATATATTGTATGAGAAAAGAATATTGTCAACAAAAGGAGAAAGGTTAAAATACCATTCTGTCTTTCCTTAATCAAGTTTCATTTAGGATTTAGAACCATTGTCAGGATTTGTGTACTCTCCCATATAAAATTTTGTTTTAACAAGAAACATTTCCAAGTGAGGAAAAATCTACTGCCCTGTACATCAGAGTATGTTTCTCATCCTTTACTATTTTCTCAAGGATGTCTTATCACTCTGACCTTCTTGAGCCAGAGTCTCTCTCAGTGCTTAATATTTTTGCATCCATTGGTCCAAGGTTCCTTGGCTATAAATAAAAAAATTCCTAAGAACATGTGATGTACTCTGATATAACCTCCATCTCCCTAACAAGAAAGTGTGTATGAAGTTCTTATCATAATGGTCAGCTTCATTTCTACCTTTAACAAGAGTACTGAATAACTGAATCACACACACACACACACACACACACACACACGCACGCACGCACGCACGCACGCACGCACGCACACAAACACACAAATGCTCAAAATAAATGAGAACAAACACATGTTGCCTTGGTGGCATATTATTTAAGATGTATTATATGCCTTGATACTTGACAGTGAATTATATGGAACTGCAACAAATATCCAATATAAAACTTTATTTCTGATTTTCCTGTTTTAAAATATATTGGTCAAAAAATGTTAGAGTTAAAAGCAAAATGTGTGCTAGACATCCACATTGTATTTAATAATTCAAATCTATTGTATTTTCAAGCCTCAAACTTGCTGAAAAATTAATGCAAAAAAATTCATTTTCAAAATAAAATGCAGATTGATTGATGAGATGCTCCTCCACCCACCTACTCACCCTCCCACATACACACAGATTAGCACTGGAGTTAAAAAGCAAAACTCTCTTTAGGATTCATTTTAAAAGTTACATCTACAGGAAAAAGGCTCAGCATAAAACGTCGTGTCTTGTAAAATCTGTATGATCACAAACTCACGATTTAAACGATTTAGAACTTAATTTAAGCAATGGAATCCTCAAACTGAAAATGGAAGAAGAAATGCCCTTGATGCCACTTTACTGCGACCTGGAAGTGCGTCTGCGTTTGTTGCTCAGGGGAAATAGCAAATATAGAGAATGTTTCATTTAAACAATGAAATCCCGCGCTCAAGCCACTCTCCTGCAACCTGGAAGTGCGACTGTGTTTGCTGCGAGGGGGATTGGGGAGTAGGAATCGCAAATATAGAGAAATATAGAAAAACTTTAAACAACGAAATTCCACGCTGAGGACTAGTTGGCTGCAACCCTGAAGTACGACTGTATTTACTGCTCAGGGAGGAAATCTCTAGGAAAAAGAAACTTTGGTTCCTATGGTTTCCTCATCTTTCCTCTGCAGTCTGGTCCAGTCCACTGCACCAGATTTTGACGCACTTCTTTTAGCCATTCCTTTGGGGAGGTGGTGGGACTGCAATAAGCCTTTATTGTATTTGGAGGGTATTGAAAAGTAAAGGAAATAGGCAGCTTTAATGTGGGTTTTCAACAGTAGGCACTGACTAGGAAGCAATTAGGATTGTGAATGGATTGTGAATCATTGGATTGTCTTTGTAATTAATTAAACTAGCATGTGTATTCCAAGATTACCAATGCATTGTAAATGTTTGTGTATGAGTGTGTGAGAAACATATAGGACAGTATTAGACCATCTCTAAAATTTTCAGGAGTTTTTCGTTTTTAGTTCCCTTTTCCAGGGACTTAGCTGAGGACATGACACATACTTGTCCCATTTTCTTATGTTTGGGTTGCATGACCCATAAATCAGAAGGAGCTTTATGACATTTCTGTTTTTCCCTACCTTCACAATTTCTTAAAATCCCATTATTCCCCACTCTATGATGATTGCATACAATTTTGAAATCTAAATTGTCAGTGGCACCTGATAATGCAAGATTGCAATCTTCATTACATGGGAGGGTGAGGAAATCACAAAGCAGTTTGGTTTCCGTGTCTCAGGCTAACCACGAATTCTTATTTTTTCAAAAAAAGGTTCCTGAATAGGCTGATTGATTAGAACTACAGTGATGTGTAGAGATTGGATTGCTTCTGCTGCTACACCTTTTTACAATTTATCATAGACAATCTTTAGTCCAGTAAACACCATCGTGTTGATGCAAGCAAGGTATTTGAGAAGAGTCCTGCTATATGTATGACTTTGTTTGCTATGCTAGAATATTAATTTAATGAAAATGCTCCCACTTTTGAAATTGGGGCATTTCCAGTACATGGTAACCATCTGTAATTCCAAAACAAATTATCTCTTACACCTTTGTGAATGTTGTGTTTAATGTATCAAAAAATGAAAGTTGGAAATGTAAGAACAACTAAAGAACCATTAAGAGAAATGTACGGAGAATAGTGAAACATAACAAAAAAAATGGGAGAAAATCTTAAACAAATGTAAAATAACAAAATGGAAAGCCACTAATATTGAAGAGGAAGAATTCAAAATTACGGTTTTATGCTACAATTTATGTGAGTATATAAAAAAGGGATACATTATAAATAGAGACATGCATTTTTCTAGGAGCAGCATAGCGTACCAGAGGTAAAGAAAAGTTACTAAACAAAAAGTTCAACATTCACAGGCAAGGTAAACAGACAGTTTTAATGGCGGGCATCTTAGTCACTTTTCCATTGCTTTGAAGAGATACCATGACCAAGGCATCTCTTATAAAAGAAAGAATTTAACTGGGGTCTTGCTTACAGTTTCCAAGATTTAGTCCACTATAATCATGGTGGAAAACATGGCAGCAGTCATGGGAAGGATCATACTAGAGAGTTAATTTAGAGTGAGCATTCCTTGGATATATGCCCAAGAATGGTATAGCTGGGTCCTGAGGTAGACTGATTTGAATTTTCCAAGCAATTGCCATACTGATTTCCAGAGTGGCTGTACAATTTTGAATTCCCACCAACAGTGCAGAAGTCTTCCCCATGCTCCACATCCTTGCCAACATAAGCAGTCTTCAGTGATTTTGATCATAGCTATTCTGACAAGTGTAAGATGGTATCTCAATGTTGTTTTGATTTGCATTTCCCTGATAACTAAGGATGTTGTGCAGTTCCTTAAATGTCTTTCAGCCATTTGAGATTCTTCTGTTGAGAATTCTCTGTTAAGCTCTGTAGCCCATTTTTTAATTGGATTGTTCGGTATTTTGACACACGACCAAATATGTTCATAGCAGCATTATGTTCATAGCAGCATTATTCATAATAGTCAGAACCTGGAAACAACCTAGATGTTCCTCAACTGAAGAATGAATTAAGAAAATGTAATATACACAATGGAGTACTACACAGCAGTAAAAAAAAATGATATCATGAAATTTGTAGGCAAGTGAATTGAACTAGAAAATATCATCCTGAGTGAGGCAACCCAGACTCAGAACGACAAACATGGTATGTACTCATTCATAAGTGGATACTAGATTTAAGGCAAAGGATAACCAGACTACAACCCACAGCTCCAGAGAAGCTAGCTAACAGGGAGGACGCTAAAAGGGACACATAAATACCCCAGCAAAGGACAAATAGATGAGATCTACATGAGCAAACTAGGAGTGTGTGTGTGGGGTTAATGGAGGACAAAGAGTGGGGCATAAGAACATAAGGAAATGAGAGGATCGAGTTGGAACAGAGAGAGAGGGGGAGAGCAAGGAAAGAGATACCATGATAAATGAAGGCATCATGGGAATAGGAAGAGGCAGGGTGCCAGGAAAGCTCTCAGGAATCCACAAGGATGACCCTACCTTGTACTACTGGCATGGTGGAGAGGGTACCTGGACTGGTCTACTCTTGTGACTAGAGTAGTGAATACCCTAACTGTCATCATAGCACCTTCATCCTGTCACTGATGGAAGCAGATGCGGAGATCCATGACCAGGTGCCAGGTTGAACTCTAGGAATCCATTCAATGAGAGAAAGGAGGGATTCTTTGGTCAGGGGACATCTAGGGCGTGACACCTTGCACAGCCTTGGTGCAGTGGCAAGGAGCTTGGGCCTGCCTCATCTGAATGTGCCAGGCTCTGCTGACTCCCCATGGGAGACCTTGACTTGGAAAATGTGGGGATGGGGGGTGTGTTGGGGAGGAAGGCTGGCGGGTAGGAAGAGGAAAGAGGGCGAATCTGTGGTTGGTATGTAAAGTAAACAGAAAATTTCTTAATAATAATAAAAAATTAGAGGTATAACCTCTTCTACCAGCACAGAATGACAGCAAGAACTGATATAGGCTTTTGAGATCTCAGAAGCTGCCACTAGCAACACAGTTTCTTTAAGAAGGCAACACCTTCTCCAACACGGCCATACTTCTTAATCTCAATCCTCTCAAACAGTGTCAATTCCTGGTGACTAAGCATTAACATATATGAGCCTATGGGAAACATTCTTATTGAAACCAGCATATTCCACTCCTTGACCTACATAGGCTTATAGCCATATAATAATGCAAAATGTACTTACTTCAACTGCATACCAAGCTGTTGATTATCCTACCAAAATGAAATCCTTTGAATCTTTGGAGATTCTTTTTCTCATAATGTTCTTTGAACTTTATTCCTTAAAAAAATAGTCTAGTCTTAAACAGCCGTGCCACTATCGAATCAATAGACTTGTCTTTTTGTTTGGTCGGTATTATTTCATGTAGTAATGCAGCATATCTAGGTAAGGCTGTTGAAATTTCTATTGTAGCAGCATACTTAGCAACTTCTGGCACTACAAACACTATCCACAACAGTGGAAGCTTTCAGATTGACTCTATGCTGATTTCCAAGGGGCATGTAGTGTGTGTTGTATTCCAAATTAGGGTCTTACCATTCAGTTCTAGTCAGCAATCATGAATAATGGTAATGTCCTTAATGATTTTGGCAGTGTCTGGGGATTCACAAGATAAAAATTCATAGGGAAAAATCATATGCTTGGAAATGGTTATGTTTTTACATTTAATTATTTTATATTTTTATTTATTTTATATAAATTTTATATATTTTATATAAATATAAAATGGTTTTATATTTAAAATATTATGGTTTCAGGGAGTAATAAAATTCAGGCAACTTTGAGGTGGCTTTCTGTGGTAGTTTGAACATAATTGGCCCGCATAAGCTCAACAGGTGTTGTGCTTTTAGGATGAAAACTTTGAATACAGTAGGTATGGCATTGTTGGAGAAAATGTGTCACTGGGGGCCAATCACTGAGGTCTCCTTTGCTCAAGTTTTACTGAGTGTGACACTAACCCCCTTTCCCTTTGCCTTTTGTTCAAGATGCATCTCCTTCTCCACTCTCAGCTCCTGCAACATCATGTCTGTCTGCATGTAGCCATGCCACACCAAGATGACAGTGGACTAAACCTCTGAAACTGTAACCAAATTAAATGCTTTCATTTATATATGTTGTTATGGTCATGGTATCTCTTCACAGCAAGAGAAACCCCAACTAAGACAGAAGTTGGTTACAGGGACTGATGTATTGCTGTGATAGGGCTAATCATGCTTCGATTTGAAGGAATTTGGACTTTATTACATTGGGTTAGGAAAGCAGTGGAATTCATTAAGCACTGCTTAGTGGGGTAATCTAATAGGAGCATGGAAGAAAATGGTGTTGAGAATGAATTGAACTGTTGGGGACTTAATCAAGAGGTTTCAGAGGGGAAGAATTTTAGTATGTTGCCTAGAGAACTTTCAGTGTTATTTTGGTGAGGAATGTATCTTCAATTTTCTCTTGGCAAAGGAGTCTGCCTAAAGCTAAAAAGAAGATATGTGGATTAATTCTATTGGCAGATGAAATCTCAAAACAGGTTAGTATAGAACTCTGTTGTGAAGTTACTAGTGTTAACACCCATAAAGATTTATAATGTAAGGAGCAAGCTGAGCAAGGATAAATACAAATTGAACAATTTGAGGGGAGAAAGGGCACCAGGAAGAGGAATGGAACTACGTCCAGTGCTCAAGGCAATAAACATATTTGAAAATGGATATAAAAGGAGTGGTTACCTCAAGGGAAGATCCAACCCTGCTAAGTTTCCAACTTGTGAAAAGGAATTAAAGAAAAGATTAGAGCCAGATGTGCTGCTGCACTTTAGTCCTAGTATTTGAAAGAGAGAGGCTGGCTTGTCTCTGAGTTTGAGACCAGGCTAGTATTGAGATCCAATTTCAGGACAGCCAGCTTTGGCAGTGAAGTACAGAAAATTGGTGAAGATTTAATTGGAGAAGGGACAATTTTCCAACCCTAGTAATCAGCAGAACTTGGCAGTTTCAGCCACATGGTTTTGGAGTGAAAGATTGAAGAATGGGGCTATGAAATTTGTCCACACGACTTTCAGGAAAGCCATTGAAGTTAGACATGTGTCAGGGGTATCCCTGAATGGAGGCTACAGAGGCCATTGCATGAAGCTGTGAAGTTGAAGCCTGCATTGCCTTGGAGAACTTGAGATGTAGGAGATGCTAGAGCTCTGGAATACGTGCTAAGGAAAGCCACTAATAGGGAGTGGAAACAGCCTGAGATAAAGATATATAATGCAGTCAACAGAGCTGGAAGTAGTTGAAGATCTGAAGAGTGTTTTGACATGGAGA
Source organism: Peromyscus nudipes (assembly GCA_902168325.1). Classification (NCBI taxonomy): domain Eukaryota; kingdom Metazoa; phylum Chordata; class Mammalia; order Rodentia; family Cricetidae; genus Peromyscus; species Peromyscus nudipes. The sequence continues at coordinate 9,884 of CABHPH010155471.1, read as the reverse complement.
TGCAGTTTTGAATTTGCCTAGCTGGGTTTCAGTTTTGATTGGGGCCTGTATTTCCTCACTATGCTCCATTCACTATGTTTTGGAATGGTAATGTATATCCTGTGAAAATATATGTTGAAAATATATGATCTGTTTTTATAATTTATTTTTTATTAAGAAATTTGTTCAGTCATTTGACACAACAATCAAAGATCCCCCTGTTCCCTCCTCTCACCCCCTCAGTCATCCCCTCCTAAGCCACCCCCACTCCCACCCACAAGAAGGCAATGCCTTCCATGAGGAGACCCATCAAGTAGAGGAAAGTCCAAGCCCTTTCCCCTGTCTTAAGCTTCACAAGGTGTCCCTCATAGGTAGTGGGCTCCACAAAGTCTGCTCATGCACCAGGGATGGATTCTGATCCTACCTCCGATGGCCATCCCAAGAAGATCAAGATACACAACTGTCTCATCGTGCAGAGGGCCTAGTCCAGTCCCATGTAGGCTCCACAGCCATCAATCCAACTTTCATGAGTTCCCTCTAGTTTGGTTTGGTCATCTCTGCCTGTTTCCCATCATGATCCTGATGCACTTGCTCATAAAATCCCTCTTCTCTCTTTGAACGGACTCTTGGAGAAGTGTCTGGTGACTCTTGCATCTGCTTCCATCAGTCATTGGAGAAAAACTCTGTGATGACAGTTAGGGTATTCTCTAGTCTGATTTCTAGGGAAAGTCAGTTCAGCTCAGGCACCCTCTCCACTCTTATGAGTATTCCAGACTGGGGTCATCCATGTGGATTCCTGGCAACTTCCCTAGCTTGGTTTCCCTCTACCCCTATGATATCTCTCTCTTTCATGGTATGTCTTTCATTGCTTTCCCCATCCATCTGTGGTCCAGCTCAACCATCTCATTCTCTTATGTTCTCATCTCCTATCCCCCTACCTTCCACTGCCAACCCCTCTTCCTCAGTTTACTCATGGAGGTCTCATCTATTTCCTCTAGGCAGTATGGTACATACAACTCACATTGTGCCTTCTGTGTTAGTTAGCTTCTCTGGAGTTGTGGATTGTTGCCTGAGTACCCTTTGCTTTATATCTAGCATCCAAATATGAGTGGATACATACCATGATTTTCCTTCTGAGTCTGGGTTATCTCACTCAGGATATTTTCTAGTTCCATTCATTTGCCTGAAAATTTCATTATGACATTATTTTTCTCTGATGAGTAGTACTCCCTAGTGTATATATACCACATTTTCTTAATTTTTTCTTCAGTTGAAGGGCATCTAGGTTGTTTCCAGGTTCTGGCTATTACGATTAATGCTGCTATGCATATAGTTGTGCATGTGTCCTTGTGGTATTATTGAGTATTATTTGGGTATATGCCCAAGAGTGGTATATCTGTGTCTTGAGGTAGATTGATTCACAGTTTTCTGAGAAAATTCCATACTGATTTCCAAAGTCACTGTAGCACTTTGCACTCCAACCCACAGTGGAGGAGTGTTTCCCTTGCTCCACATCCTCTCCAACATAAGCTGTCCTCAGTATTTTTGATATTGGGCATTCTGTCAGAGTCATTTTGATTTGCACCTCCATGATAATTAAGGATGCTGAGAAATTCTTTAAATTCTTTCAGCACTTTGAATTTCTTCCTTTTAGAATTCTCTGTTTAGCTCTATGGACCATTTTTTATTGGATTGTTTGTTATTTTGATGTCTACTTCTTGAGTTCTTTATATATTTTGGAGATCAGCACTCTGTCAGATATGGGGTTGGTGAAATCGTTTCTCATTCTGTATTCTGACATTTTTTATTAGTTACTGCCTCCTTTGTGTTACAGAAGCTTCTCAGTTTCAGCAGATCCCATTTACTAATTGTTGTTCTCAGTGTTTGTGCTACTGGTGTTATATTTAGGAAGTGGTCTCCAGTGCCAATGCATTCAAAACTACTTCTTGCTTTCTCTTCCAACAGGTTCAGCATAACTGTTTTTTTATTTTTTATTTTATGATTTTTTTAAATTTTATAATTAATATAATTTTACATATCAGTCATGGATTCCCCTGTCCTCCCTCCTCCCACCTCACCCTGCCCTCCTCCCAATCAACCCCCCATTCCACCTCCTCCAAGGCAAGGACTCCCTTGTGGATTCAGCTAAGTCTGAATATTATTCAGTTGAGGCAGGTCCAGTCTCCTCCTCCCTTCACCTAGGCTAAGCAAAGTATCCCAGCATAGGCCCTAGGTTCCAAAAAGCCAGCTCATGCACTTAGGACAGGTTCCAGTCCCACTGCCTGGGGGCCTCCTAAATAGTTCAAGATAATCAGCTGTCTTACTTACCCAGAGGGCCTGGTCCAGTTCCATGGGGGCTCCTCAGCTATTGGTTCATAGTTCATGTGTTTTGGCTAGTTTGGGTATTTGTCCCTGTGCTTTTTCCAATTATGGTCTCAATATCTCTTGCTCATATAATCCCTCCTTTCTCTCACCAATTGGACTGCTGGAGCTCCACCTGGCGCTTTGCCATGGATCCCTGCATCTGCTTCCATCAGTCACTGGATGAGAGTTCTATCACAACAGTTAGGGTGTTCGGCCATCTGATCACTAGAGTGATCTAGTAGTCTATTGTGGAGATACCTTTATGGATTTCTGGGGACCTCTCTAGCACTTTGCTTCTTCCTATTCCCAGGGGTCTTCATTTATCATGGTATCTCTTTCCTTGTTCTCCTCCTCTGTTCTTGATCTAGCTAGGATCTCCCACCCCCAAAGCTCTCTTTCCCCCGACCCTTGCTCTTCATTACTCCCCGTCACATCCAGTTTGCTCATGTAGATATCATCCATTTCTCTGTCATTGGGTAATCCCTGTGTCTTTCTTAGGGTCCTCTTTAATAGGTAGCTTATCTGTAGTTGTGAGTAGCAGTCTGGTCATCCTTTGCTTTACATCTAGGATCCACCTATGAGTGAATAAATACCATGTTTGTCTCCTGAGTCTGGGTTACCTCACTCAGGATGATTTTCTCTAGATCGATTCATTTGCCTGCAAACCTCATGATGTCATTGTTTCTCTGTGGAGTAGTACTCCATTGTGTATATGTACCACATTTTATTTATCCATTCTTCAGTTGAAGGGCCTTTAGGTTGTTTCCAGGTTCTGGCTATTAAAAACAATGTTGCTATGAACATAGTTGAGCATGTGCCCTTGTGGCGTGATTGAGCATTCCTTGGGAATATGCACAAGAGTGGTATAACTGGATCTTGGGGGAGATTGATTCCCAATTTTCTAAGAAAGTGCCATATTGGTTTCCAAAGTGGCTGTACAAGTTTTCATCCCCAACAACAGTGTAGAAGTGTTCCCTTTGCTCCACATCCTCTCCAACATAAGCTGTCTTCAGTGTTTTTGATCTTAGCTATTCTGACAGGTGTAAGGTGGTATCTGAATGTCATTTTGATTTGCATTTCCCTGATGATTAGGAATTTTGAGAAATTCCTTAAATGTCTTTCAGCCATTTGAGCTTCCTCTGTTGAGAATTCTGTGTTTAGCTCTATAGCCCATTTCTTAATTGGACTGTTGGGCATTTTGATGTCTAATTTCTTGAGTTCTTTATATATTTTGGATATCAGTCCTCTGTCCGATGTGGGGTTGGTGAAGATCTTTCCCCATTCTGTAGGCTGTTGCTATGTCTTGTTGACCAATCCTTTGCTCTACAAAAGCATTTCAGTTTCAATAGGTCCCATTTATTAATTGTTTCTCTCAGTGTGTGTGCTACTGGTGTTATATTTAGGAAGTGATCTCTGGTGCCAATGCGGTCAAGTCTACTTTCTACTTTCTCTTCTATCAGGTCCAGAGTAATGGGATTTATGTTGAGGTCTTTGATCCACATGGATTTAAGTTTTGTGCACAGTGACAGATATGGATCTATTTGCATTCTTCTACATGTTGACATCCAATTATGCCAGCACCATTTGTTCAAGATGCTTTCTTTTTTCCATTGTAGAGTTTTGGCTTCTTTGTCAAAAATTATATGTTCATAGATGTGCAAATTAATGTCAGGGTCTTCATTTCTGTGACATTGGTCCACTTGTCAGTTTTTATGCCAGTAACCAGCTTGAAGTCAGGGATCGTGATGCCTCCAGAGGTTGTTTTATTGTACAGGATTCTTTTGAATATCCTGTGTTTTTGTTTTTCCATAAGACGTTGAGTATTATTCTTTCCAGGTCTATGAAGAGTTGTGTTAGTATTTTGATGGGGATTGCATTGAATCTGTAGATTGCTTTTTGTAAGATTGCCATTTTTACTATGTTAATCCTACATATCCATGACCATGGGAGATCTTTCCATTTTCTGATATCTTCCATTTCTTTTTTCAGGGACTTAAAGTTCTTGTCATATAGGTCCTTCGCTTGCTTAGTAAGAGTTACCCCAGGTGTTTTATATCATTTGTGGCTATTGTAAAGGGTGATGTATCACTTATTTCCTTCTCATCCTGTTTGTCAGTTGTATATGGGAGGGCTACTGTTTTTTTTTGAGTTAATATTGTATCCTGCTACATTGCTGAAGCTGTTTATAAGCTGTATGAGTTCGTTGGTCTAATTTTTGGGGTCACTTATTATACTATCATGTCATTTGCAAATAGGGAAAGCTTGACTACTTCCTTTCCAATTTTATCCCCTTAATCTCCTTTTGTTGTCTTATTGCTCTAGCTAGAACTTCAAGTACTATATTGAATAAGTATGGGGAGAGCGGACAACCTTGTCTTGTTCCTTATTTTAGTGGAACTGCTTTGAGTTTCTCTCTCAGTTACTATGATGTTGGCTGTTGGCTTGCTGTAAATTGCCTTTATTATGTTTAGATATGTTCCCTGCATTCATGATCTCTCCAAGACCTTTATCATGAAGGGGTGTTCAATTTTGTCAAATGCCTTTTCTGCATCTAGTGAGATGATCACGTGTCTTTTTCCTTTCAGTTTGTTTCAGTATGGTGTATTACATTGCCTGACTTGTGTATGTTGAACCACCCTTGCATCCCTGGGATGAAGCCTACTTGATCATGGTGGATAATTGTTTTGATGTGTTCTTGGAGTCTGTTTGCCAGTATTTTATTGAGTATTTTTCCATCAATGTTGATGAGGGAGATTGGTCTGTACTTCTCTTTCTCTGTTTGGCTTGGGAATCAGGGTATTTGTAGCCTCCTAGAAGGAGTTTGGTAATGTTCCTTCTGTTTCTATTGTGTGGAACAATTAAAGAGTATTGGTATTGGTTAATAAATCAAGTTGCCTGGGGATCAGAGCTAATAGCAAGCAGAGCAAAGCTGGGCGTTCATGGTATATGCCTTTAATCCCAGCACTTGGTAGGCAGAGCTAGGTAGATCTCTGTGTGTTCAAGGATACAGCCAGCATTGGAGACACACGCACCAATGTGTGTCTGGAGGTCTGTACAGACAGGCCGTGATGAGGCAGTCATGTGGTTGGGTTTACAACCAGTGAGAAGGCAGAACAGAAAGTATATAAAGACAAACAGACAAGAAGTAGGCCCCTTTTTTCGGAGAGGTCTCCTGGCTGAAGAGGCAAGCTGCAGCAGGCAGATAAGGCTCTTAGCTCTGACCTCTTGGGCTTTTATCTTTACATTGGCTCTGTGTTTCTTATTTAATAAGATGGTTGGTTACATCTATAGCCTCTCTTGGTCCAATGAGAGGTAGCAGATTCTACTTCTCAGAAAGCCACTCTTGGTCTAATCAGGGCTGGCAAATCCCTGTCTCCTGAGTTTACTCTTGGTTCAATGATGGCTCTTTGTCCAATGAGAGCTCTCTCTTTCTCTGGGCTGTATGGGAGCTCTCTTGGCCAGATGAGAGCTATATGGGTTGGGTGGGAGCTCTGTGGGCTGGATGAAAGCTGGGGGCTGGTCTCCAAGCCTCAGGAAGTGGCAAGGGTCTCAAGCAGATGGGTGTGGGGCAGTGTGTGTAGATTTCAGTGTTTGCTGGGGGGTCTTGGAGAAGGGGAACCTTCCCACAGGAGTCATGCCCTCCTCTGGTTTCTCTTCAAATCATATAAATCTGTTGCATAACTGGTTTTATGTTGAGGTCTTTGATCCACTTGGACTTGAGTTTTGTGCATAGTGAAAGATATGGATCTATTTGCAGTCTTCTACATGTTGACATCTAGTTATGTCTGCACCATTTGTTGAAGATGCTTTCTTTTTTTCTATTGTACAATTTTGGCTTCTTTGTCAAATATCAGGTGTTCATATGTGTGTGGGTTACTGTCAGGGTCTTCACTTCGATTCCATTTGTCCACATGTCGATTTTTATGCCAGTACTAAACTGTTTTCATTACTATAGCTCTATAGTAGAGCAGGGATGGTGATGCCTCCGGTAGTAGCTTAATTGTATAGGATTCTTTTAGCTATCCTGGGTTTTTTGGTTTTCAAAATGATGTTGAGTATTGTTCTTTACAGATCTGTGAATAATTGTTTTGGGATTTTGATGGGGATTGCATTGAATCTGTAGATTGATTTTGGTAAGATTGCCATTTTTACTATGTTAAATCTTCCTAACCATGATCATGGGAGATCTTTCCATTTTCTGACATCTTCTTCAATGTCTTTCTTCATAGACTTAAAGTTCTCATCATACAGGTCTTTCAAGTACTTAGAGTTACTCCAAGGTATTTTATATTATTTGTGGCCATTTTAAAGGGCGATGTTTTTCTGATTTCTTTCTTTATCATTTGTTTATATGAGGGCTACTGATTTTTTGCATTAATCTTTTATCTTGCCACACAAGGGAAGGTATTTATTAGCTGTAGGTGTTTCCTGGTAGAATTTTTGGGGTCACTCATGTACACTATCATATCATCTGCAAATGGTGAAAGCTTGACTTCTTCCTTTCCAATTTGTATCCCCTTAATCTCCTTTTGTTGTCTTATTGCTCTAGCTAGAACTTCAAGTACTATATTGAATAAATATAGGGAGAGTGGACAGCCTTGTCTTGTTCCTGATTTTGGTGGAACCACTTTGAGTTTATCTTCATTTACTTTGATGTTGGCTGTTGGCTTGCTGTAAATTGCCTTTATTATGTTTAGGTATGTTCCCTGTATTCCTGATCTCACCAAGACCTTTTTCATGAAGGGGCGTTGGATATTGTCAAATACCTTTTCAGCATATAATGAAATGATCATGTGGTTCTTTTCTTTCGGTTTGTTTATATGGTGTATTATATAGACAGAGTTTCATATGCTGGATCATCCTTGTATCTCTGGGATGAAGCCTACTTGATGATGGTGGATAATTGTTTTGATGTGTTCTTGGAGTCTGTTTGTCAATATTTTACTGAGTATTTTTGCATAAATGTTCATGAGGGAGATTAGTCTAATTCTCTTTATTTTCTTGCATCTTGTATGGCTTGGAAATCAGAGTAACTGTAGCCTCAGAAAAGGAGATGGTAACATTCCTTCTGTTTCTATTCTGTGGAACAATTTAAAGAGTATTAGTATTACCTATTCATTGAAAATCTGGTACAATTCTGCTTTGTAACAGTCTGCTCCTGGGCTTTTTTTGGTTGGGAGATTTTAATGACTGTGTCTATTTCCTTAGGGGTTATTAGTCTATTTAAATAGTTTATCTGGTCTTGAATATACTTATGTATATGGTACCTATCCAGAAAATTTTCCATTTCTTTTAGATTTTCTAATATTGTTAAGTACAGTTTTTTAAAGTATGACCTGATGATTCTCTGGATTTCCTCTATGTCAGTTGTTATATTCTCTTTTCATTTCTGATTTTGTTAATTTGGATTCTCTCTCTCTCTCTCTCTCTCTCTCTCTCTCTCTCTCTCTGTGCCTTTGTTTCATCTGAACAGCAGCTTGTCTATCTCTTTCATTTTCTCCAAGGACCAACTCTTTGTTCCATTGATTCTTTGTATTGTTCTCTTTGTTTCTCTTTTATTGATTTCAGCTCTCAATTTGATTATTTCCTGGCTTCTATTCCTCTTGGGTGACTTTGCTTCTTCTTGTTCTAGAGCTTTCAGGTGTGCTGTTAAGTCACTAGTGTGAGATTTCTCCAACTTCTTTATGTGTGCATTTAGTGCTATGAATTTTGCTCTTAGCACTGCTTTCATAGCGTCCCATAAGTTTGCGGATATAGAACATTAGTTGTCATTGAAATCTAGTTAGTCTTTAATTTCTTTCTTTATTTCTTCCTTGACCCACTGGTGATTCAGTTGAGCATTATTCAGTTTTCATGAAATTGTAGGATTTCTGTGATTTTTATTTTTGTTGAAATCTAACTTGAAGCCATGGTGGTCTATCAGAATACAGGAGGTTATTCCATTTTTTTTTTTTTAGTATCAGTTGAGAGTGCTTTGTGACCTAGTATATGGTTGATTTGACAGAAAATTCCATGGGGTGCTGAGTAGAAGGTATATTCTTCTTTGTTAGGGTGGAATGATTTGTAGATATTGATGTAGTCCATGTTAGTAATTACATCAGTTATGTCATTTATTTCTCCTTCTAAAATTCATGGACCACTTCAATAATTAGTATTGTTAGAAAAACTCAAACTGTATCTCACAGGTAACACTCATTCACACAAAACAGTTTGCTGAGTCCATTTTGCTCCTATTTACTTGCGTTTATTATATCCAGACTCTTATCCATAGTGAAAATTCACTCACGTTCTCTTATCAGTGATTGTTCCCCCATAGATTTTCATCTATGTGGTAGGCCTTGTGGAAGTTTTCCTTGCATGTTGGGATGTCTACTATTAGTGTCACAGCACAGGTCTTGTTTAAGCAAACATACCCATGAGATTTAAAAAATGCACCTTCCATTTTATGTGTAGAAATCATGAATTCTTGCAGGAAGTGTCCTGATAATCTCACTCTTATAATTTTTATGCCTTGTCTTCCATGATGTTCTATGAGCCTTAGAAAAATTAACTAGAGATATAGTTTGAGATTGGATACTTGTTCTTGGATCTCTGTAATAACTTTTCTGTACCGTAAAACAGGAATTTTTGATGTAAGGTGAGAGGTATAATCAATAGTCAAACATTCTGGTGTTTTAAAACAAAATCCAAATAATTGTTTACATGTTTAATCAAGTACAAATTAAAATGCAGCTGAACTGTAATGATAGAAAAATTTTCATGGAGGAAGTGACTCTAGAAGCTGTTAGGAACTTTCTTCTTTAATTTCAATCTATAAATACCTTGCTGTGGGCACTCACAACAAAAATAATATTCTCATATTATTTGTAGAGTTAATTGTTGGTTGTAGAGTGGTTGGTTATTGCCTATGCCTGAGCAAGGCAGACCCAGCTGTTTGTTCTAAATAAGCCACTTAACAGAGCCTAACTAATCACGAAAAGCAGAAAAATAATTTATTCAATATAGCCCTATTGGGAGGATTGACAAAGATTGAGTTACTCCCCCACGTTTGTCTTCCAAAGAAAAACACTTAACACAATCACTAATGAATTACTATCGTTAACATCACACTTAGTAATAACCCCAGACTTGACATTCAATTAATCTTCTTCCTTCATGAGTGAAGATTAAGCTTCTCTTCCTTTTCTCTCATTTTTGCAAGTAATGGTGACCACCTTCTTCGTAGCTAAAGTAGCATGAGCAAATTCTGCTGAGTTTCCTGGTGCAAAACTTTTGGTAAGTTTCAATTCAGTGATACTCAAGGCATTCTTGGCTAAAGTTTCCACTAGACCATGTTTTATTCTACCATCTGAAAGTTACTAATTTCATTATCCAATACATATAGATAGTTGATATATTTGTATAAGTTAAATTAAAATTTGAAAATACTAATGAAAGAAATAATAATAGGTGCTTAACTAGATTCCTAATAAGTGCCCTAAAAACCTGCCTAGAAAATACACACACCTGCACAACCACATGTACACACACACACACACACA
>CABHPH010155470.1:0-14849 GCA_902168325.1 Peromyscus nudipes | reverse complement strand
TTGGATCACTTGCTTTGTTTTCAGATTAAAAGCATACGGGAGTTAATCATTCAGGGATCACGCCTAATTCCAGAGACAAGAACAACATGGATAACGTGGTCGCAGAGGAGTCGGCTTTGCCCTCCGGATTCTGCAATGGTGGTGGATTCTCTATGAGAGACAAACAATAGCAACTGCTGAATATGCATGAGGGGAATTTATTGTAATGTCGAAAGTGAACTTTAAATTAACTTCCTTAAATGAAATATCTGAATGGTGGTTGGTAGCCAAAGGAGTAAAAAATGGAGGTCATATTATAGTTTTTATACTTATTATTAAATAAGGAGTGAAGAATGAGAGAAGGAATGACTAATTCTGAGTATGGAAAAATGTTATAATGGTGTTCCTATGGGGACAATTGGGATCAAATAAGCTGAATATATTAAAAACATGAGAGTAGCAAAGGGGAAGAATTTGTTGATGACAAACTATTTAGTCTAACAAAGGGTAAAGAGAAAGAAATCCCAGAGGACTATAAAAAGTAATCATTGATGAACACAATAGCAGCTAAATTCAACACAGACGAGTACCATGGAAAAAAATAACCAGAGGAAAATGAGATACTTTACGTATGCCAAATGTTTCCTCATGGCTTGTAACCTTCCTGCACAGACATTTACCGTGTGTACCTTCTCCTCGGTTTTGCGTTTCAAGGTTTGAGTTCCACGTGGCAAAGTTAAGATTGCAAATTTTCAATGGAAAATTCCAGAAGTAAAGAACTAAGTAAGTTGTAACCACTCTTTATAACTATGTCTTGTATCCTTTCTCTGTTTTGTTGCTATTGGTTGTTGCTGACCTCCGACTGTACTAGTTGATGAATAAAGCTTTGCCACAGATATAAACGCACCAGATTGAACTTGGTGGAAGGGCTCTCAGCCCACTCCTTGGTTGCCGGCGTTATGGGGTCTCCCAAGGTTCCTAGCAAATTACGTGGACTACTGAATGACTTTTGTGGTCAGTTCTATGAAAGCAACTACTTTTCAAGTAAACTTGTTGAAAGCATAGATGAAATATTTGTAGAATAAGTGGGATAGAGAAGCTATACTGGGGTTTGGTAACATTCTAATAAATTATTTGTGAGTTCCTAGCTTGCAGGGGGGGAAAAATGGAGGAGAAATTTCACACTGATTTACAGAATTTCCAAAGGAATGATTGCTCCTATTAGTTTTTTTTTTTTTACTTGTTCCCAAGGAGACATCAACACAGAAAAAGGCTGAGAGAAGAAGCAGAGAAGTACATGATCTGTAAGAGAGGATTCCCTGGGGAGAGAATTTGTACTGATGAAAGGGAAGTGGCTATGGAAAGGAGGGTCACTAGCTTTTCAATTTCCCCAAATAATACCTTGCCTTCAGTTTGGGACTTACCTAGGCAGTAAACACAAACACAGCTGTACCTTAAACCACATCCTTCCTGTCCCTCTGCTTGTGTTCAGTGTCCCCACAAATAAACTCACACAGTCCTGGATAGTTAGGTGAGGTGAAGTTCTTCCTTAGGCTTTGTGCATGGAGAAAGTAGAAAAGGCCACAGGGCCAGATTTCTGGACATACAGGAGAGGGAGGAGCTAAAAGATACGATTCTTCATCAAGGAGGTAATTGAAAATATGTGCTTATGCTATAACATGAGTGATATAATATCTCAAAGCACTGTAATAGAAGTATAAAACATACTTCTTTCATCTCAAAGCACTGTAACTGATGTATTATTCTGATATAACTGACACCCAAGGCAATCAACTAATGAAGAGACAGTTTATTTTGACTCTAATTTTGGAGATTTTGTCCATGAACAAAATGGTTCTTTGGTCTGGGCTTCTGCAGGCAGTGTGTCATGGCAAGAACTGAGAGGAAACAAAGTTGTTCACCTCTCTGGGATAAGAAGAAATATGTCTAGAGCTAGGGACTTTTGATCCTTTTCAAGGGCAGCTCCTTATGGCCTAAGGCTTTCTTGCAAGGTCTATCTCTTAAGGGGCTCTGCCAACTTCCAATCCTGCCATCCTAGGCAAACATGAGACACATGGGCCTTGGAGCAACAGTTAAGATACAACCTAAGTAAACACAGACGATGATGATGATGATGATGTTGATACCTTCCAACTCAGTTCAATCAACATCAGTAATTGTGTGTGTGGATAGAGTGGCAGATGGTACTTATTAATGTAATGATAATGTTTTTTTGCGATGACTTATTAATTACCTATTTCAGTTTTACTCTTTTTTGCCTTTAGGTAAAAGTGTGCTAAAAACAAAACAAAACAAAAAAAAAACAAAAACAAAAAACAAACAAAAAAAATCCCAAAACCCAAAACAAACAAACAAGAAACCCATGAATAGATTATTTTTGACCTGGGTTGCAACTATAAGTTAGCACACGACAGAGTTCACGATAGGAAAGATAATTAGAAGTCAGCTATAGTACACCCTTCTCTTGGAATCTGACACTACAGACTCTAACATTCATTAGGTGAGCCTACGGGCCCCCAGCGGCACCCATCATTCCAGGCACTTGACTTTTTAGCGTGGCATGAATGTTTCCAAGTCTCTGTACTTTTCAAACTTCTTGTCACTCATCTCTGAATGTAATTTTTAACTCCTAGAGAAGTTTAAAATAAAGGAAGGAATAAAGAAGAAATAATGGATAACTGACAAAAAAAAGATTTGCAGGGACAGGCACACAGAAGCAGAACTTACCATTTGCAACTCACATATCCAGTCCATTGCGTAAAGGACAAATTCATAAATCTAAACTGATTATGTCAGTACAAAAATCTAGAGGAAATTATTACACATTATTTACTCCAAATTTGTGGGACTGGTTGTATTTCAGACATGTTTTTTTTAAATAATTAATCATTTTTAATTTTATACACAGAATTTAACATGGGATTCCTCTATATGCAGCGTAATATATTTATTTATGGCATTTCTCCACAAAAATCTCAACCTACCATTTCCATCTCAAATTGGAAATTTTAGCATCCATTAATTCTCAGCCTTTTTTAAAAGACGGGGAGTTTTAGCCCCAAACTGGGAGAAAACAAACACAGAACATAGAATACAGACCAAAGGCTCAGAGGAAAACCTAAAAGATTACAGTGATGTTTTAATGTATGTAAAGACCCATGTGACTCATCAGCCCTTCGTAACCCTCCCTGGTAGACCTCCCTGCTTGCTTTCTTCCCCAAGACTGATAAAAGGTGAGACTATTATTAGGTAACAGTTAGTGGAAGGAAAATATCATGCTGCCCCAGGAATCTGAGTTTCTAGATAAGAAGAAAATTGCTGAGATACTCAGCTTAGTCCATACCCCACGCTCCATAAATTTTGTTTCCATAGAACAACAGGAAAAGGTAAAGGAATCCGAAGAATGGCTAGTCATCTCTGTAGAAAATGCCTGCTTTTAATCCCCAGGATTTCAAAACATTAGGAGAATTTTGCCAACATGTCTCAACAGATCTAGAGAAAGGCACTGGGAGAGAGACAGGAACCAGATCAGAAGACATGATCCTCATGATAGAAGGAACTGAGTGCAGCTTCCCTGATGCTGGATTTGGAAGGTTCTCTCCATTCTGAGCTTGCTTGCATCTGAGGAACAATAAAGTTTGGTGATTGCAATTTTGGAGCATTGGAAGATGCTCACACAACTTCTCATTATTTCGGTTTTTAAGTCTTGAAACCAAACCACTATAATTCAAAGCCAGCTTAAGTCTTCAAATTAACATTTGCTACCAATTAGTTCATAACGAGTGTTTGTCTGAAACATTTAATGACCATAAGAAATCTTTCAAAACCGAAGAACTTTTATGTTTGAGACTTATGTTTCCCTGCCCGACTTCTTATTGCAAAAAGTTTGATCGCCCAAAGAGTTCATAAGGTTTTTAACAAGGAGAGTTGGCCCTCAAACAGGATGACAGGGCCCTTTCCCCTCCTCAGCATCAGGCCTAGGAAATCCTTCGAACAAAGCATAGATCTCAATTGCTTGTTTTCTACTTAAACCTCACACTAATCCCATTGCCTTCAATAGAAAACCCTTGTATGGACTGAGTGTGGAACGCCATTCATAAAGCCACTGAGAAAAGGAAGTGCCTCTTTATTTCATCGTTAAATCCAGTTTTCTTAACTTTTTTTTTTTTGGTCTAATTAGTACCTCAAAGAATCCTTCCTAACTTTATTGGGAGCACTTCTAACGTTTCACTATTAAAAGCACTGTTTACTTTAAGTTTTTCTGTTCTTGGTTAACATTTTTTTTTAAATCACAAATGAGTACTTTTATTGAATGCTAGATAGCACGCTTTTACAAGGCTGTAGGATTTTTCCATCTTGTTCTGTCCATGGATCTTACATTAATGGCTGCTCTAAATTAAAATCATCCTTGCATTATTTGACCTCATTTGGTTATGACATTTTCTCGAAATATATCTAAATTTTATATGACACAATTTTGCTTAGAATTTTCACACCAAAGTTAACATTTAATTATCTTTTAAATACCATTTCTCTCCAAAATACTTTGAATACTCTCAGAAACAAATTGAACTACCCATTTTATTTTCCTTGTATATATTCAAAATTATTGGCATAAAGTTAGAGAATTCCCTCATATTTTCTTTTTACCAGTAATCAAATTCTCTTTATCATGTACAGTATCTATTGGCTCTTATCAATTTATCTTTTAACCAACATTTTCAAAAGTGTGTTTTTTAGTCTTTTAAAAGGTCAAGCATACAAAATAAACTCATATTACTTTGTACTCTCCCTTATGAATTTCCACTTCTGCTTTCTTCTTATTGCTTGTGAGTTCAGTCTACCTGTTCTAGATTTAGAGTTGAATGTTGCATTATTGTTTTCCTTTCCCCAAATGTGTTGATTTAAGCCCATAAACACTTGAAGCAATATTTAGATACACCCCACAAATATTAATTTTGTACTAATTGCACTATTTTAAATCTCCATACATTTATTTATTTATTACTTTTTAATCCATGGCATATTTGGAAGTCTTAAAACCATTTGTCAGAGTTATTTATTCTTTAATAGCCTTTGGGATAATAAATAATTTTATATGATCCATTTTAATGTCGTTTTGTTAACTTCCTATAAGTTCATGATTACTGTATATTCTTAGTGGTTTGCTATACCTAACATTACATAATATCTTAATACTGTTTTCGTAGCATTACTCTTACAAGTAAGTATTCTTTTTATTATTTTTTAAAAGATTCCTGCTGGTTATTGGCTCATCCTGACAACACTAAGTGGAGGAGGTCAGTGGGTTGGGGGGGAAAAGGTGGGGCAGCTCTTCCCGGGCAGCAAGGCTTTGTGCTCTCCTTATCTAGCAGATAGTCAAAGCTAACAGTCCTATTTCAACCTGAGATTCTGGATCTCTTGCTTGAAGCTCCCATGCAGCTGACAATGCATTCCTTTTCCTGGGTTTATGGGGCCTCCCACAGCTTCTGCCTTTACGGTAATGGTAATCTGGACCACACAAAACATGCTGCTGTAATCCCCCAGTTTGTTATTTTTTTTTTCTTTAAGTTAGTTTTCTGCAGTAGGAGTTAAAAGGGCCATAGTTCTACTCTATCCATGTTATCTATACATGTTCCAGGAGAAATACGGGTAAGATCTAGACCTGTAGAAGCTGTTTGAGGACAGTCCAGCACAGGGCAGCAGCTCACTCTGGCTTCACCAGCAGCAAATGGCACTATTGAAACTGTGAGATATTCCAAGCAGACCTCTTTATCCAGTTCATGGGCCAATGTGTTTGCTGTCTTATTGAAGACAAGGACTTCTAGTCTCCAGGAACTCAGGTTAAGGAACTTATATCACTGATTCATTACAAACCTTATCCCACCACACACATTGTACATATTTCCAGAGAAGGGAAGGAGTTGGTATTCTCAGTACTGTATTTCTAAGGATAGTCTCCTCAAATAGCCTTCCTAGCCACACGGGGACCACAGCTACTTATTATGAAGGTGAATATATTCAGACTTACATGGATCATTGTATTTTCATTTATTCATTGGTCTAGTTTTTTTTTCTTTACATGTAAAATTGTATTAATTATTTTCTTCTGTCCCTTTATTTCTTGCCCTTGTTCTGAAGTTTTATATACTATGTCCTATGGTTTTCGCTAAGTAGCTAAAATACGTAAATATATGTAACTTTTATATTTTTCCAAAAAGCTTAAACATGATAAGCATTTCTATCTTCCCTATCAAATAAAAGAAGCAGAGGATGATTTAATTTCTTTGCTATCTTTTATGTTGTTATTACATTTTGTATTTAAACCTAAAACTTTGGTATTTAGGAAGGTTAATATTTGTTTTGATTATTATACAATCAAGTATTTACAATAGTACGTAGGCTACTGAGCCCACTTCTGGGCTCCGGAAACACGCTGGCAAGAAGACGGTCTTTCTGATATTTATCCTTTTGCTGTCCTGATTCCTATGCTCACTCTTATTTCTTGAAATTCGTTTTAGATGGAATTATTTTCATGTTGAAGTACACCCTTTAATATTTATTTCAGTAAGATTTTTAACCAATGAATTTTTATTCTTTATTTATCCAAGAAATCTTTTCCTTCATATATATATATAAATATATATATATATATATATATATATATATATATAATGTGTTTACGAAGCTATATCACATATTTCAGAGATCAGCTAAATACTTTGAATGGACAGTCAACTAGAAAACAAAATGGGACCGATCACACAAAACTGACTTTATGAAAGAACCCTTAAAGTGTATTTCAAACAGAATTCAGTCCAGGGTACTTCTAAAGAATTTTCAAAAGTTAAAACAAACCAAGAATGGCCAAGGGTGGGGCCAGCCAGATAGCTCAATGGATAAAGTTGTTTATTGACAAGAGGGAAGGCCAGAGCTGATGTCTGGAACTCACCT
Source organism: Peromyscus nudipes (assembly GCA_902168325.1). Lineage (NCBI taxonomy): Eukaryota > Metazoa > Chordata > Mammalia > Rodentia > Cricetidae > Peromyscus > Peromyscus nudipes. The sequence continues at coordinate 7,895 of CABHPH010155470.1, read as the reverse complement.
AATGGAAAGAGAGAACCAACCCATGCACATTGTCCTCTCAATTGAGCAGCACACGTGAGCCATAATGAGTGTGCACATGCACACATGGGCACACATGCACACTAAATATAATGACAACAACAACAACAACAACAACAACAATAATAATAATAATAAAGAATGACCAACAAGATTATGGTAAATTATTTTCCAGGATGAGGAAAATTAAATCACTTTGTCTGTTTATGACTGGATTTCTTTTTCATGTTCAGCTGGTTTGGTATAGTTTCTGCTGATTAGTCTGTTAATTCAGTTTAAACATTTGCGCAACATATTTCACTTTACAGAGAGTCTTTCATTTCAAAAAGCTAAGAGGGAGGGCTGGGACTGGAGCTCTTGTTTAACATGCACAAAACCTGGACCTCAATCTTAGTATCTTCTCCTACCCTGAAAAGACGAAAACCCAAACTGTGTGTGTAAAAAGGATGCAGGTATTTGGGTAGAAAGGGTGTCAGATGGTTGGGGGGAATAAAAGATATAGTTACAATGGAAAGAAACAAAACTATGGTTTAAACGAAAAGTAAAATAATGTGTCAAAATCTGTACAGAAGAAAAAAAAATGATGATTTGTAGAACAAAACACAAGAAGACTTGAAGTGAGTGTTGCGACAGTAATGGCAGCATAATTTCAAAGGTCATTTGACGTATCAAGTTATAAAGGATGGAGAGCTGAATAACTGCTAAGTCAAGGTACCTTCAGCACTCAATGAAAATTACTGTTCTTTAAAATAAAATTTGGAGACTGATGATGTAGCTCAAGTGTAGAATTCTTTCCTAACAGGTGCAAAACTGTGTTTGGTCCACAGCCTCATTAAAAAAAATAAAATAATGTGATACATGGAGTCAGATAAATGTTCATGTTGCTCTCATTTTATCTCGTGCTCTTTTTTTTTCAATTTATAAAAGTAATATATAAATATAACTTAACGTAGTAAGAAAACTGTTCAAACTGTCCTGATTTCTTTTTTATAGGGTAGTCCAAATTTGAAAGTTATATGTAACTGTGCTTAAATATTTCTATTATATCATAGAAGATATGAATAAGGTTTTTTCCTTACATATGATTTTTTGTGTGTGTAATCTATACAGTCATGCATGACTTATTAGCAGGGAAAGATCCTCAGTAGGTTTGCCTTTGAGTGAACATTATAACATATATTTATACTGATTTAGATGGATGTGATGCTACCAGGTTTAATTCATAGACTGTCAGGGTCTATGATATATCTAACAATTACTAGAATGTTGAGTTGGTTTAACTTAATGTGAATCTGCCTCTGTTATGAGATGTCTTGAGAGATGATGAACTATTACTTCTGGGTTTACCTGTGAGGGTCTCTGGAAATGACCAGCATATGTTTGTGGACTGAGCAAAGAAGATGGCTTCCCTTAATCTGTGTAGACATCATCCTATCTAGCAAGGGCACAAATAAGAAAGCTGACAAAGAGAAAATTCACCCTTTGGATAGTGGTATTTCTGGTTCTTAAGGATTTGGACCAGATTTGATTGAACTGTATCTCCAGCTGTCTAGTTTTTGATGACACATTGAGGAACTTCTTGATCTTTATCACCATATAGATGAATTCCTTAAAAAAATTTCCCCTGATAAGTCTGTGTCTATTCCATTAATTCTGTTTCTATAGAGACTCATACATAGGCTTTTAGTAGTGACTTAACAGGATAAAAACAGTAACTAGGCTATGTACCCAGATCTTTATCAGCTATATTTACATCTTGTCACCATCACTTACCTGTCAGATGTATAATTGGGAAAAAATATTTAGTCTTTCTGTGTATTAATGTTTTTCATCCATAAAATTGGAAAACAGAGCAACTACCTCTTATGTTTGCTTTGTAGGCTCACTAGTTAGAGTGTCTGAGTCATGATAATTCCTCAAACTAATTGGTTGTTATCAATATTACTAAGTATATTCTATTTCTAACACTAGATAAGGTCCTTAATATCTATGAATAAATAATGGCATTTGCCACATGTATCTATTAATCAGATATTATACAAAGCATGATGGAGGCTTAGTGCCTGTTTCAATAAATGTTGGCTTAAACTATAAGCTTTAAAAATGATCCCTGAGCCTTAGATGATGACGTAGATTTGTCCATTGGGCCTGAGCTCCAAAATTCTGCGTTTTGATTTGGTTGTGGCTTTTAGAATTATCTTGGTCTGCTGCAAAGAGACATTTCCTTGATTGCAATGAGGACTACATTGATCTGTGGGCATAAGGACAGATATTTAGAATGGAGTTAGGACGATGCTGGTTTAGTAAAGTGGCAGTTGTAAATTCTCCTTTGAGATCCTTGACTTCAGTTGCTCTGAAGAGGGGGTGGAAACAGTGTAAGAGGCAGATGAGCAGGAGTTTACTGTGACAATGTATCTCTTAGGAATGTCCGAAGCTACATGCATGAAGTCTTACGAATGTGACTACTAAACGTTCTCTGAATAAGAACAGCAGTGGTTGGCCACTCCCACAAGTTCTGCTCTACCTTTACTCCAGCACATCCCAGGGGCAGGACAAATTATAGGTTGAAGGTTTTGTGTCTGGGTTGGTGTTCCAGTCCCTCCACTGGAAGCCTTGCCTGGTTACAGAAGATGGCCTGTTCAGGCTCCATATCCCCCATTACTAGGAGTCTTCCATAGGGTTACTCTCATAGATTCCAGGGAGTTTCCATTATACTAGGTTTTTACCTCATCCCCCAAATGTCCCCAATTCCAGTTGTCTCCTCCAGTACTCTCTCCCCTGTAACGGGATTCCCCCCTGTTCCCATCCCCACCCTCCCCCAGTCCACCCATGATATTTTATTTCCCCTTCCCAGGGAGATCCATGTGTCCTCCCTCCTTGAGCCCCCCCTTGTTACTTAGCCTCTCTGTGTTTATAGATTGTAGCATGGTTATCCTTTACAGCTAATATCTACTTATAAGGGAGTATATACCACGTTTGTCTTTCTGGATCTGGGTTATCTCACTCAGGGTGATGTTTTTCTAGTTCTACCCATTTGATTGAAAATTTTATGATGTTCTTAAAAAAATAGCTGCATATGACTCAGTTGTGTAAATGTACCACATTTTCTTTATCCATTCTTCTGTTGAAGGACATCTAGGTTGTTTCAAGTTTCTGGCTACTCCACGAGAGGGAGCCCATGCATGACATTGCTTGGAGGGCTAGGAACCAGAGGCTGGATATGGGTAGCCCAAAGACTTTGGATAGAACAAAACATGACTGGCAAAAACAAGCAAGCAAGCAAATAAACAAAAACAAAAACAAAAAAAGGCAGTGAAATGATTCCTAATGATATTCTGCCATACTAGCATAATCCTCATCAGAGAGGCTTCATTCAGCAACTGATAGGAGCAGTGTAGAGATCCATAGAAGGAACTTGGGGAATTCAATGGAAAAGAGAAAGGAAGGATTGCAGGAGCCAGGGGAGTCAAGGAAACCACACAAGAACATGGCTCACAGAATCCACTAACCAGGACTCATAGGCGCTCACAGAGACTGAAGCAACAGTCAGAAGCCTGTATTGGTCTGACCTAGGTCCTCTGAAAATACGTTATGGCTGTGCAGCTTTGTGTTCTAGTGGGACTCCTAACAGTGGTATCAGGGGCTGTCTCTGACTCTTTTGTCTGCTTTTGGGACCCCTTTCCTCCTATTGGGTTGCCTTGTTCAGCCTTGACATTAAGAGTATGTGCCTAGTATTACTGTAATTTGTTATGCATATTTAGTTGATATTTCTGGTAAGCCTCCCTCTTTCTAAATGGAGAAGTAGTAGATGGGGGAGATTGGAAGATGGGGGAAGGGACTGGGAAGAGAGGAGGGAGCAAAAACTGGTGGAGATGTAATATATGAGAGAAGAATTAATTAATTAAAAATTTCCTTTACTTGTGCTATTAGCTTGTACATTGTGCTTAGTATTAAAGCATGAAAATGTAGAATTACAATGTTTACATTAAAAGAAACAGATTTAAAAATATACAAAGTGTGTGTTTGACATTTATTTTCAGTCATATTTAGTATTATTTCAGCCCTCTTCTTTTCTGTTCATTTGTCTGACTGTCTACTTTTAGAGGATTTAAAAATTTTTGTTTCTTTTTGAAAATTAGTGGTTTTGAGGTAAAGAATTAATGTTTTGCAGTTTTCTTCTTTCATCTTTTTCAACATACCCTTTTGCTCCTTAGCATCCCTTGTTTCTGAGGTAAAAGCCAACTGCTAATTGTGTTATATTCCTCGGGTTGAAACTTTCATTACCAGTATGGTGGTACATTTGATTCTGGGCTGTAGCTTGCAATGCTTTGGTATTTTTCTTCAGTGACTTTTTTCTCTACGCTGTAGATGGATGAATTTTATGACATTTACTTCATCCTTCTTCCTTATTTCTTCTGCCGTTTCAAATGTGTTCTTGGATCCCATCAAGTAGATTGTTGCATTACTAAATGTACTAGTCTGTTTTCTGTTGTCAAAACAGAATGCTCAATGTTGGGTACTCTATAAAGAAAGCAAACTGATTTTGTTGGCAGTTTTGGAAACTAAAGGTCCAGTTTCGGGTGGCCTCATTGATTTGGCCCCTGCTGAGGGCTTCATGGCAGATGACATCACAATGGCAAAAGCATGTACAAAAATATCACACCATGAGAAGAAAGGCTGAAATAATAGGGATTAGGGTGGTTCTTTTTGTAGAAACTCACTCTCACTTTCCATGAGAACCACAATTCAAAAGGCCAGCACCTTCGATGAGCTAAGCATTATATACTAAACACTGCCTCTGGAAGGTTCCAACAACTACTAATAGTTCATCTGGGAACAAGTTTTCAGCACAGGAAACTTTTGAGAAAACCAAAACTACATGAAAGCCATAGTATTAGACTGCTACTCCCCCCCACAAAAAAACTAAATAAATCACACTTTCACAGATTCTCTTGATCTATTGAAATTCTCCTATCTTTTTTAATCCTTGCTAACACATTTGTCTTAATTTTTTACCACAATTTTTGTATGAACATATTTATACAATTTCAATTATAATCTTTACCTGGTAAACTCAACATCCAGGACCAACCAAAGCTGGAAGTTTTCATTTCTAAATAATATGGTAATTCCCATTCCTTGTTTTGTTTTTAATCTTTAAATAGTTTGGTGGAAATACTTTGCCTATTTATTTATTTATTGAGACAAGATCTTACCTTGTTTGCTGAAGTGGGATTTCATTTTTAATTACTTCTTTTATTGTTGATATTATAATATAGTTACATCATTCCCCCACTTCCTTTTCCTTTCTTCCAAACCCTCTCATATACTACCCTTTGATCTTTTTCAAATTTATGACCTCCTTTTTAATTAACTGTTGTTAAATTCGTATATGTATATACATATGTATTTCTAGATACAACCTCTTTAGTCTGTATGATGTTACTTATATGCCTGTTTTCAGGGCTGATCATTTGGTGTTGGATAACCAATCGGTGTGCTCTTCCCTGGAGAAGACTGTTTCTCCCCCTCCCAGCATTCCTCAGTTGTTTGTAGTTCTTTGTTGTCTTGCCTCTGTGTATGTCTGTGTACCATGTGTGCACCTGGTGCCCACATGGACCAGAAGACGGAATTAGATCTGCTGGGACTGGAGTTACAGATGGTTGTGAGCCACCATGTGGATGCTGGGAACCAAACCTGGGTCTCCTGCAAGAGCAATAAGCACTCTTAACTGCTGAGCCATCTCTCCGCTTAGACCTCACCCCTAAGGTTTATGGCCTGTGATTAGTAAGAAGGAAAGTAAAAAAAAAAGGAGAGGGAGAGAAAGAGGGAGAGGAGGAAAGAAGAGGAAGAGAGGAAGGAAAGGTTTAAAGCCTATAATCTTCATTTCTTCAAGGTCACAAACCCAGTGACCTAAAATTTCCCACTGGGCCATCCATCTCTTACAAGTTTTATGCTATCACATGGCGCCCTGCTGAAGACAGAGCCTTTACTCTAACACGTCGTCCTTTTTGGACAGTAGGATCCACACAGATCAGTATATTCTATCAGTATATTCTAGCAATTACCGCTTCTTTTTGTTGTTAGTGTTTCAGTAGCTTGCTTGAGTTATCCAAGAGCAAGCAAGCAGACTCTGGTTTTCCTTGCGCTTCTGATGTATGTGCTCAGGATTTACTCAAATATTATGTTTTGCTTGGTTTCCTGGGGAGAGGGGTCATCCTTGCATGTATATAACCCAGCACTGGGGTGAGGTCCGTACTCAAATGGTGCTAGTCTATGCGTAGTGGAGCAACCACCCGGCTCAGGAGATTGTAATCTGCCTTGCCTTTTATTTTCTGAAAGGCTATTGTGACTTTCCTCACATAAATGTGTAGTTTTTATTATTTGCTTGCCTTTTAAATTTTTATTCAGCCAAATTTAATTTAGTCCTTCATTTATAGTATCTTTGAACACATTTCTGACTAGTCCACTACTGCCCCCTAACTTGACTACAGCTTCATGCTGGTAAAGATGCTGGCTTCCAGTTTTTTCTTTCTTTCTTTCTTTCTTTCTTTCTTTCTTTCTTCCTTTGTACAAATATTTTTTATTTTAATTTATTTTTAAGGTTATAATATAATCACAAAAGTCCTTCCTTCCCTTTTCTCCCTCCAAACCTTTCCATGTATTCCACTCCTTACTCTCCTTCAAATTCATGGCCTCTTTTTATACTTACTATATTACATGCAGATATGTATGTGCATCTATGTATACACATACACACACACACAAACATATATATATATATATATACATGCACATACATATATGTGTATATTCCTAAATATAACCTGCTCAGTCCATATAACACTATCTGTATATATGTTTTCAGGGCCGACCATTTAACACTGGACAATCACTGGTGTGCTTTTTCTCTGGGGAAGACCATCTCTTCTGCTCTCAGCTCTCCTCAGTTCTCTGTTTAGGACTGAGGTCTCTCGGGCTTTTCCAGGCCACTTCCACACGATTTGATAGAATCCACTTCTCTATTTTCCCCTTACCTTTGAATCTATGTTTCTAATAACTTTCTACTACTGCTGGTGGTCACAATATACCAAACCCACCAGTTTTGCAGACGGCAGGATCCCAGGCAAGAAAGATCCAGAATCTTGCTCCTATTAACCAAAGCTCTGGCCTAGTAGATTTTGCAGACAACTTACTGAAACATCCATACCATAGCCTAAAGTTCAAAATGTTGACTATTTTAATATAATAATAACTATAATAATAATATTATTAAGTAATATCTGTTTTTCTATCTTAAAGTAAATCTTCAATTTTGCAAAATATAATCAGATGCTATTTTATAGGGGATTTAAAAATGATTGTTGTTCATATAATTTTTAAAATTTATTTATTTATGCATTTTTACATTCATTTATTATGTACTTCGTGTCATGAGTGCATGTGTGTGTGCATATCCCATGGTGCACTTGTGGAGGGCAGAAGAAAATTTGTGGGAGTCAATTTTCTCCTTCCACTGTGTGGGTCCTGTGTATTGAATGAATTAAGGCTAGGCCTGGCAGCAGGTATATTTAACCACTGAGCAGAATGGCAGGCCCTTGTTGTTGTTTTTAAACTGTGGAACAAAACCTTTCTTTTTCTTCTTCAAAGAGCTGGTAATTGGGTCTTCTGGAACAAACTGACAATGGACAGGCTGATAGGAGATTAGATACTGAAGTTTAGTATCTCAAGAACATGGGTGACACAGGGCACTTATTAACCCATTGAGACTGAAAAGTGTGTACATCCTTCTTCATAAGCAAAAAGGAAGTAGAGGCTGGAGGCCATTTTAGTAAATGATTTTTCATGGCGATGAGTGAGTCCAAAGACTAAACAGC
>CABHPH010155469.1:0-29696 GCA_902168325.1 Peromyscus nudipes | reverse complement strand
TGCTTTTCTTCCATTCTTTTGTTGTTCATGTGATACCACTGAACTTCCATCTTTTTTCCTGTTGTATAATATCATATGCATGTATTTTTAGGCAGAATCTTTCCTAACCTTAAGCATCCACATTCTCATACAAATAAATGTTCCTCTAAGGCATTATTTCAAGATAATTATTAAATATCATTACTGAATTAATAGTATGTAAAAGCTTTTTTTGTACATACAACTGCTTTAGGTAAAGATATTGGTAATTATTATGAGAATTTTCCTCAAATCATCTTGAAAACTTTTGTGCTTGTTTCAAATAATAGCATTTTTGACTTGCAGGTCTAATAGATATTTTTACTCTCCATTTTCAATTTATTGGATTGACAATGTGTACTAATGATGCTTCTCTATCTCATTGGCCTCAAAGGAAATCCCGATAAAGTTTCCCAGCCTTTAATGTTGATTCATGATAGGTGCATATATTGAGCAAGATCCTTTGCCTCAGCTCATCTTTGCTCTAAAGTTTAATATTGTAATTTAATAAAAATGGCTTTGCGGCTCTGAAAGCTAGCCTAGTAAAAAGATATATGTATTTCAAAGCTGATTCAGGTTCAAAGTTAAAACAAGATTTTTTTTCTATTGCCATGTCCGTCTTTTCCTACCAAGGGAAATCACCTCTTCAAAGGAAGAGACAGTAAATCTCTAAATCTCCATATTTACTCAAGTCCCGAGACTCTGCAGGGCAAAAGCTGCCAAGTCTATAGATTTACAATGTTTTATGATAATGATTTCCTCCAAGGGCTCACCCGAGATGAAAAGATAAATTAATTTATCCACTTCCAACCACTAGTGAAAGTTTAGTCTCCGTTCCAAAAGCTGCCTTCAGAGCAGTACTTGCACTATATAATTCATCAGTGATGATTAAAATTTAAGAGCCTCTGGATATGACCATCTTGCACTGGGCTTATCAAGTGGAAAGCATAGTAAAAAAAGATGAGTTCAGAGCTGAAAGGGCATTACAACTTTTTTTCTGACCTTGTGATTCAACGATGCCTGTTAATGATAAGTACTACCAATTAATTTCAACTGACTTTTATCCACAAGCTTCATATGTATGAATCTCTTCTTATTCTTCACATTATGACAATGAAGGATATTTAAAGAACCATTAGGATCAGAGGAGTTGAGCATTTCCTGAAGTTATCTCATAATTCACAGTACAAATATTCAAAATCACGTCCTAAGCAATGTGATATCCAATCTGCATTTTACTAAAGATATTTGCCACTGAGAGCATTTCTCTGGCTTTATTAAGTCATGAGTCACAAATAAAAACTGTGTATGTTCAAGATGTATGACATAATTTGAACCACAGACACGTATTTTGCTTCTTAACATCTCTATTGTTGCATAGTGCTTGTTTGTGTGGGGGTAAGAATATTTGTGTGGGTGTGTTGTGTTTGTGTATGCATGTGTGTATCTGTGTGTGTGTGTGTGTGTGTGTGTGTGTGCGCGCGCGCGCGTACACACAGAGAATATTTAATATTTTCTCTCAGGAAATTTCAAGTGTATAATCTATTATAATTAACTCTAGCTCTGTTTTGTGGCACTCCTTTGCTATGAAAAATATTGACTTTTTTTAAGATCTTTGACCTGCATATGTTGCCCTGATACCCCCTGATTCTTTTATATGACATTCCTTGTGCTGTCAAATGTGATTTTCTAGTATTTGTTGCACACATTTTCTTGACAAGGCCCATTAGAATATTGATCTTTCAATTTTTATATTGTAGGTTCTGAGTTTCTGTCGTATAATTGATAGGTAGTCATTCATAATTTCCTTCTGAAAAAACTTTATTTTTGTTATTTTAATAGTATGTATATGAATATGTGTGTGCAGTTATAACACACAGCTCAAAATCTTATGCCGCTGAGGAGTTCAGCGGCATAAGATTCTTGTGGAGCTAGAGTTACAAGCAGTTATGAGCTGGCAGACATGGGTGCTGGAAACTGAACTCAGGGTTTTGGAAGACCTGTACCCTCTTAACCACTGAGCCATCTCTCTAGTCTGTCAACCATACCCCTCATCTTGCTATACTGTCAGTTGTTGTATTCCCACTTTGGCTACTTATTTTAGACATTTCTCTTTTTGTTCAGTCTATTTTATTGTTTTGATAAAATAGTTGATTTTATTGATTTTCTATTGGTTTTTTTTAGTCTGCATTGCATTCATTTCTGCACTAATGTTGCTATATTATTCCTTTTCCTCTTTCTTACTGATGTATATTTGTTTTTCATATCCAACTGCTGTTTGTTTTTCGTTTTAAAGTCTTTTTTCTTAGCACAATGCTCTGAAAAATATTTTGAACAAAGCATAGCTATAAAAACTATAGTTATGAAGGATTCTCATGACTGCATATTTAGTAGGCCTTCAATAAATTATGGAAGCATTTGAGACTAATAGACATCTATTCTAATAAAGGACATATCTACTTTAAAACAAGAATCAATTAATTATAATATAGGATATTGTTCTCTTTGCATAACATGTTGGAAATATAGACAAGTGGCAAATAGATAAGTCAAAATTATATCATTCACTTAACTATAACTAATGGAAATGATAATGACCAAAAGTTAGTGTTTTCTAAATTTCCAAGCTATCTCTTGCCTGAGCTGAGTGTTACCATTTTAAAATATTCCTGAAAATGAAATAGAATGGTGTAGACTTCTAAGCAGTTTCGTGTTTACAGAAGTAAGTTAAAATTTACCTTCAGAAGAAAAAGATTCTTTTTCAAACTTTTACTAGTGAGATGAATTTAATGTAGTATTTCTTTGAAAGCTATGAAATCAACTTTAATATTAACAATGGTATAGATGCTATATTTTACAGGTAAGAACTAATATATGTACATGAGATTTGAGTATTTAGTAGGATTATTTTAGTCAAAAGAGCTATTTCTTTGGGTTGGTATTGGTATTGCTGACAAATGTAAATTTGGGGATGGAATTCAGATGAGTTATTTCATATTCCAAAGGATTGGGTGGTTATGATTTCCAATGCCTGAAGTCTTCCTTGGTATAGTCTCAGAGATTAAGGAAGCAAACCACTCTTTCTAAAGTGCAGATGATACCTTCTAGCTTGGACCTGTGAATAGAACTATTTTCTCAACTTAGTTAAGGATTTCTTGGTTACTATGTAAATATTTGGACCCCTATTATGTTTATTTGGTAATCTAACAATGAAAATTCTTGCAAATAATGGAGATAGATTCTATTTCAGCACTTTTTAAGGACAATAAAAAGGAAACAAAATGAGTCAGGATAACAACACAAAAAGACAGATAACACAAGATAAGAATACATGGAAGACCCACTGGACGTTTCTGAAAAAACTACACTGCATATCCACCAATAAAATGGGAAAGGACTCAAAGTCCTTGACTGAGAGGGTGAATATTGAACACACACACATCCATACCCACATATACACACACATACGGGCACACATCACACACACACACACACACACACACACACAAACACACACACACACACACACACACCAGACAGAGAAGGAAAAACAAAACAAAACAAAAAATTGTATATAACAATGAAAGTCTTTTTTCTACATTTGGGAAAGAGTCTATGGGGACTTGTATTTGTATTTCTACTTGGTATGATAGAAGAAGGAAGTTCCCAGAAAATATTTCTTGGCTGTTGATGGTGTTTTTCCCTAACAGTAAACAGCTTTTGGAATTTTTAGATCACTTTGCTAGACCGTAGAAAAAAATTGAATGAGAAACTCCAACCACTCAGAAGAAGGTGGATATATCAGGAGAAAGTTAAGATGTATCATAGTATTTAATAACAATCTAGCACCAACCCACAAACCTACCTAACATGGGTAATGAACCTCTACATGAGTTATTGATCATAGAGGTCACAGAAGTCCCTCAAACAGATAATTATTAATAAATACAGATTATTGCAATTACTGTTGAATACCCATGAAAATTATGTAGAAAGACCCTATTGCTGATAACACCACACACTTTGGTTTCATGACACAGGGATATCAATCTCAAAGTCACTCAAGTCTTCTTTCCTACTAACCTGATTTTGTAGTGCTGCAAAATTCTATGTATGTCTCTAGAGGAAAAATAGACATCAGTGGTCTTGTTCAGGATTAAATGTTGGAGGCTATAATGTCAACTTGCCTGGTAAGATGTGCCCACTTGTGCAACAGTTGCATGACTATTATGGGGTGCCAACCAGTTGCTGACAAGATATGAGACCTTGTCCACATGAGGTGATTGGTATTATAAAGGAGGTCAAAAGTATATGACTGGAGAATCCCTAGGTCCTAGGGTAGAACCATATTTTGTTTTGGCAAATGACCATGTTGTCAAGCTGCATTCTGTATAGTTTGCAATCATTGATCTGGGTTGCACTTGACCTTGTTCAGAAAATCTTTTTTCAGTGGGCAGCAGTCAATCCAAAAACTCATAACTATACAAATTTTTGACATAGGGTGATTTTGAGTGCCCAGCCCAAAATAGGGCATCTTTACCAATATCCCACTCCAAGTCAAGACTCGAAGAACATGGTGGAAGAGAAATTGGAGAAAAAATGTAACAGCCTGAGTTTGAGAAAAAATATGAAGAAATGTGGTCTCTTAAACATGACAGGGCTACTGCATTCATAAATACACACTAACTGATATTACCTGCATAAGACTTGTAAAATATTAGGATAACTAAACTTTTACCATAAATGAGGGGAAAATTCATGAGGCTCCACTTCTGAATGAAAAGCTACTAGCAAGAGGCTATGGGTTTGTTCCAGATTAAGATACGTCAGGTTTGACCAGCCAAGACCCCCTGAAAGGTCTCCAGTGACACCATGGCCCAGATGATCCAACACCCAGAATGGTTTCAAGGCAACTGGCTCAGAGAATACAGCCTCATGGACTACTCCACAATCCTAAAGTTTTCTTTATGTCCCCAGAAGAATACAGCACCCTCCTCCAGCAGGAAGCAGTAAGAGAAGCTACACCCAGATTCCCAAATATACCAAGCTTTGGAGATGGAATTGGCTCATTCCTTCTCTAAACCCAAACATATTGCTAAAAAAAAAAAAAAAAGTTGAGAGATTCTTTTGTCTGATATCAGAAGAGCCCTCTGGTATGGGACAGAGAAAAACCAATATTTTTATTTAAAGCAGGTTGATTATAAATCTAATCTCTTTCTAAAGAAAAAAGGGAATAGTTTAGATATTATAGTGGTATTTTATTTGTGCTGAAATGTGATTTTATTTGTATGTCTCTTATTTAATAAGGCGGTTGGTTACATCTACAAGATATGATAGGATGAAAGGGTAAATTAATTAACCTACTTTTAAAGAGTAACAACTTATTTAGAAATGTTTTACATTGCTATGGATTTTAGTTTATTGATACACGTTTAAACTTAATTTTGTTATACTATATATATATATATATATTTCTACTCTGGTTTGAGGTATTATGTATATGTAACTCATTTAAATTGTAATGGATATTTAAAAAATACAAATTAATAATTAGTCTTCTATGATAGTCAAAATTATAGTCATGTTAAGTTTTCTAAGTATACATTGATATAATTTAATTTGGTAGGTAATCTTTAAACACTTCAAAGACCTACAGAATATGGCATTTTAAATATTTTAAAAATTCAGCCTTTCTAGACAGTGAGACATGTCTGCTCCTGGCAGCACCAGATTTACTTCAGAGAGGAGGATGGGTATTAAAGACACTCTATATAGAGTTTATCTTCTTCTTGGCAAAAATAGCCATTTGGGCAAGAAACTGTTCTTGCCTGGACTGCTTGATTGACTGAACATGCAGGACCCATAGGAAGGTGACCACTGACCTTTGCTTGGCAAAATGGTCCTTCAGGTTCCTGCTTTGCAGAGGAAACTGCCAGACATTCTACAGGACACAGAGAAAAGTGACTAAGAGACTCTAGGCCTGTGGGCTGAAGACAGATGCCCCAATTTTACAGAACTGTGGATGACTGTCCAGGCTGCCAGCTGTCTCTGTGTACTTTTGCAAGACTCCCAAAAGTCCCATTTCTCAGGTAATATATCCTTCTGAGGTCTTTGATGTAGTTGAAGACTAGATAGTTAAAATTTCCTTAGTTATGATAACAGATAAGTTAGATATGAAACCTTAGACTCACAAATATAAGATAGATAGGATATCTTCTTTAATTTTTCCAAATACAAATAGACTAGGTATTATAAGTAGACTAGATATTGTAACTGTAATTCTTGCTTGATAATTGTTTTGTTATATGTATTTTTACTATGTTAAAGTTAAAACCTTCCTTTTTGAAAAAAAAAAGAAAAAGGGAAAGTGCTGTGGATGCTTGATTGATAAAGAAAATGCTGATTGGCCAGTAGCCAGACAGGAAGCATAGGCAGGACAAGGAAAGAAGAGAAGTGTGGGAAGTGGAAGGCTGAGGAAGAGAGACGCTCCCAGCCCCTGCCATGACAAGCAAGATGTAAGGTACAGGTAAGCCACGAGCCATGTGGCAACTTATAGACTAATAGATATGGGTTAATTTGAGATATAGGAACTAGATAGCAAGAAGCCTGAGCCATTAGGCCTAACAGTTTAAATAATATAAGCGTCTGTGTGTTTATTTTATAAGTGGGCTGTGGGACTGCTGGGGCTTGGCGGGAGCTGGAGAGAAACTCTCCAGCTACACAGTTGAAAGCTGCATGGAGAATTATTCTTCTTTGTTAGCATGGACATTGGTAGGTGTCTTATGTTCCAGTGATAGCCCTGCACTCACAAACATATGTGAAGAGCTAACCAGAAGTGGTGGGTTATAAATAACAGTAAGAAAATGACATGTCATTAGAAGGTCTATGTTAAAGGAGATCCAGGAGGAATTTGAAAGAAATCATATAGAATGTTTAAAATCATATTTCGTTTTCCTTACTTAGAAAATTCTCAAAAATAGAAAAATTTATCTGACTAGATAGTAGCAGAGTATAGAAATAAAAGAGGCATGCTAATCCAATTGTATTTTTAAATACCTTTCACATTTTTTTCTTTCATTACTCCCAAAGCATCTCTGAGTTGATGCCCATGAAGTCAGTGATAATTTCATAGCTTTCTGAAGCTCTCTAATATGTTTATTTACAGTTAATATTGAGAAGTTAAAGAAATCCTAATTTTAATGCTTTAAGGTGCTATTCAGTGTTTTTATTTTTTAAGACTATATTACAATTATATCATCTATCCATTAATTTTCCTCCCTCCATACCTTTCTATACACCCCTATTGCTATCTTTCAAATTCATGGCCTCTTTTTTATATGTATGTGTTTATATATATAAATATAATTCATATATATTATATATATATATAAATTATATATAATAAAATATATACAAAATATATATATTCCTAAATACATGAACATTAGTATGTATAGTGCTACTTGTATGTATAGTGTTAGGGCTGACCATTTGGTATTGGATAAACAACTGATGTCTTTCTTGGGGAAGACTATTTTTTGCACTATCAGAATTCCTCATTTACCTGTAGTTCTCTATGTAGGGTTGAGGATTCATGAGATTTAGTCCTCACATTAGCATGTTTATTGGTATCATACTTGTTCAACTCGTATTCAGTCAGCTGTTTTGGTGAGATTTCATGAGTGTAGCTTCTGATATTTCTAACCATCAAAAGAATAGGGAGTTTGCTGTGAGACTGTGTTCCTTGTGAATGTCAGAAATATGCTATTTCTATGTTAGAAAATGTTATAGTATTGTTACTAATGCTATTGACATCCTAGTATGTCTTTAATGACTGGATCATGTGGAAACATCAGTATTCGTAAACAAATTGTCATTTTTGTATGTTTTCTCTCTAATCTATTGTAAGAGAGAAGAAAAGCTTTTAACAGTCCCTTTTTTCCTGAATAATCCTTCTACTTAGCTGACATGATCTGTCAGATTTAGATCATCCTGAGTCAGACTCACTTTACTTTGCCGAACATTTGACTCATGGAATAGTGACTACTTTCCAGAATCATCTTCAATATGTGCTTTGTTCTACTCACTGTGACATCATTTAGGCTATGAATTTTCTCGATGTGATGGCAATGATAACTTGTTTATTTTAGCATCATATTAAGCTAACATATTTGTAGTACATTGCCATATATTTGTAGTAAGGATAATTCAAAGGCATGTGGCATGAGGATTTCTTTGATGAAGCAGTATAAACGAATTTCATGAAATCTTGAGAATGTTGAAACACACCTAAATAATATTCCTTACTTCAAAGTATGAAGTGTGCATAAGGTAAAACTATATTTTCATTATGTACTTAAATCTGAGGTTTTCGATGAGGAATGTTATCTACATGCCTCATTTTTAATAGCCAAGATTATTTTCTCCTGAAATGTTAATCAACAGATTACAGCTACTCGTATGGTATCAATAAATTATATTTTAAAAAATGAAGTAAGTCTAATACAACAAGAGAAACAACACAGAGCATTTGGGTCTGATGATAATATTCAAACATAGAAGTGTGAATTGAAGTTTTGAAAACTGTGTCAACTTCTTTGAGCTTCAAAGCTTGGACTACAAAGATTCCTGATGAGTTACAGTGCTAAAAGATGAATTTTAAACATTTTATAATGAAATGATTAACCACTAAGAACACATGTATAATTGAACAAATGTGTATTTTCAAATGACTAAAACATCATAAATAAAAGCTCTATTTAAAATGTAATGCAGGCCTTGGCATGGTGTCTAGTGGCATATGAATCCTTAACAGACATCCTTGGGTTTCATGGCCCATATGACCTTTGAGAAACTCTCACCACTGCAGTTTGCTGTAGCTCTAGAGGAAAACATTCATTATTATCTGAAAGGATAATTTAAATGCCCTCCTATTTCCCATGTACATGATTATGTCAGAGAGACAGGATTAGTTTTACATATATTAAAACCAACAAGTGTAATTTATATAGGGGCAGAATGGGTTAAGAGAGTCCAACAAAGAATCACTCAAACACCGAAGAGATGAAAAAAGTTTCCTCTTCTGGGCTGAGATTATGGGAAGGAAAAAGCACATGGGCAAACATAAGATTCCAATGAGGGAGGCATACCAGTCTACCTACTCATTCTTACTATCTTGGAATGCTTACTTTACATGTATAATTTTCTCATTGCAGACAAAAAGTAATATGAGCTTTCTTTCTCAACCTCCCATCTACTCTATGACTAAAGGGAGATCTAGCTTGGAAATCTTTATAACAGGATAGATTTAATGAGGACTGATTCCAGACTCTTGTAGTTCTACAGAACAGTTGGTATTCCTAGCTTAATAATTACTGTACTATCTAGACTGCTTGTTTTTATATTGCTTTTATTTATATTACTATGTAAGCCAACAACTGTAAGGATGTTCAAGAAATTTTGAACATAAGGAAATAGGAACTTTTAAAAGGCTTAGTTTGTGAAAGTCTGCTTTAGAATTAGAATATCATCATCATGTATTTGATGCTTTAAAAAATGAGAAGAGTGATTTAGAAATACAAACACTGAGAAAAATCACACACATATTCTTCCCATTCTCCTCCAGAGAGAGTTGGTACTTATTCATACATAAGCACTCCAAGATATTTCAACAGTAACCAATCTGGAAATACTAGTCATTGTTCAGCCTATTGGCATCCTGCAGCTGTAAATTGCAAGTTAAAGCAAAGTAACTTCAAAATATCTATTTGATTTTAATTTTGTTTAATAATCTTTGAATAAAAATAATGCATTCAAGTGCCAGAGACATGGCTCAAAGTTTAAGAACACTTGCTGCTCTTCCAGAGGAACTAGAGAATCCATTCCAGGTGTCTCACGATGGCCTGTAACTCCAGCTCTAGAGTACCCAACACCCTCTTCTGGCCTCTGAGGACACCTGGATACACATGCTAGATGCTCACACAGACACACAGACAGACAGACAGACAGACACACACACACACACACACACAGTCACACACACGTATATACATAAATAATAATAAATCTTAAAAATTAACAAAATTAATGAAACAAAAAATATCAAACAGAAAGAGTATCTTGGTACATTTAAAAAATAAATTAAAAACTTTCAAAGACATTGTGTAGTGGATCATTTGTTAAGATACTGTTAAGTAGTTGGTGAAATGGCTCAACAAATGAAAGCCCTTGCCATCAAGAGTGTTGACCTGAATGACATCTGGATGAAACCCAGCTTGGAAGAAGAGAACTGATTTCCATAGGTTGTCTTCTGCTCTCCAAAATGTGCACATTGGCTCTTATTCGTACACTCATGAATATAAGCTTACACACACACAAACATACACACATACGCTAAATGCCATAAACATAAATTAAATTAGATATTTAGAATGCTATCATGAATGCCTGCTTTCCTAAAACAAACACAAAAAAAACTTGGGAAAGAAGAAATGAGATCAGACAATTTAGTCACAGCCATAGAAATCTCAGTGTTGTTCATTTCAAAACCTAGACCAAGGTAATGGAATGTTCTTTTACATAAAAGTCCATAAATAAGCAAAGATGAAAAGGTAATTTATATATGTAGGGGCTCAACTTGCAATAGATATTCCTGCGAACAAATGAAGACAAAAGTAAGCAAAAACATGGGGTTGCATTTTAATGTAAGTAGCCATTATGTAATGTTTATGTAATGAAAGCTAAACGATATCATTATTATGTGGTCTATTACAGTGAATACAAAATGAACTCATCATGCAGCCACATTTCCTATAGAAACTATTGCAGCTTGATCAATGGCAAAGGAAACATATATATGCAAACTTCTCTAGGTGACTAATTTGAATTTTGTGTTAACTGCTAATGCATTATTAATCAGCAGCTCATTATACTTTTAAATAAGTTTAGTTTATGTGTGTGCTTTATTTGTACACAACTTATTTGTATAATCTCTTTATTCATAAAATTTTGTTTCTATTTGAATGTTATTATCCTTACAGAATGAGTAAATATATGCAAGTATCAGGTGAAAGAATATGGAAACGACTAAATTATTTGATTATGTTTAGACCTTAGTAAATATAATCAGATGACATAAAGTTATTTGTTCATTAGCTTGATGTTTATCCAAATATAATGACTGAGCTCTGACTTACATACATTCACATAAAGATAACTCCTTAAAAATCGTTACAATTCTCTATTCCTTCAACTTTTATTTTCTTAATTGATTCCTTGGAAAGAAATCTAACCCCCTTGTACATGAATTGCTGGTTTGACTTACCAGGCCATATCCAAACAAATCTTAAAAATACATAAAATCATATCTGTAAAAATAAACCAATAGTGAGCTAACAATAGAGAGTTGAATTATTTAAACAGAATTTTTAAAGATATGTTTTTCTAAGCAGATGTTTGTGGTAAACAACATAATCTAAGGAGAACTCAAACATGCCATTGGTATGAAAATATCAAATCTTAATAGGAAAAATTGTAAATAATTTTTTATCATTATTAAGTCACTAGAATTCCAGATGCACCAGGCAGTGGTGGCGCATGCCTTTAATCCCAGCACTCAGGAGGCAGAGCCAAGTGGATCTCTGTGAGTTCAAGGCCAGCCTGGGTTACAGAGTGAGTTCCAGGAAAGGTGCAAAGCTACACAGACAAACCCTGTCTCAAAAAGCCAAAAGAAAAAAAAAGAATTCCACATGCTTTTAAACAAGAACTAAAGAATTATACACTAGAGTGTATATTTTATAAAATAAATATTAATTTGTGTCATACACTCCTAATTCTTACCTGAAAGTTGATGGGTTATAAAAATAATGAGCATTCTTAAAGAGGGTGACTTAAGAAATACAGTTATTTTACACCTCAATTTCAAACAGTGATTCACACCTTTTACATTCCATCCTGCATCTAAGATAACAACAATAGAAGATGAACACAGTTGAAAATGGGTACCTCCTCACATGGCTGGGATGACCATACCCTGCTGTGTCTTCTACTCTCTGGGAGCACCCATGTTTGTGACTTCTAAATGCTGAATATCTATTACTAATATACCTTATATACTTATTACAGTGATTATTCACACAGAAACTTGAGGTGAAGTAGATTAGATAAACATTCTCTCATAGGGAAACAAAGAAGAAATTTATAAACAAGTATCTCTAGTGAGATGGTTCAGTAGACAGCTAGCATTTCCTTAGATATTAGCAGGTCAAGCACTGAAATTGGGGACTTAATTTGAAATAAATAATTTAATAATCACTTCAGTCTTGTGAGTTTTGAGATGTTATCTACATTTTAAGAAAATTATTACCTATTATTAATTTGCTTGAGAGCAAGAACTAGAAAGGAAAATATTCAAATTCAGACATCACACTGAAATTTGAATTATTCACCATTGCCAACTCATTGTGCTATTACTTTTAACTAAAAACAAAATAGTTTGACTTACTTTCACATTATTTGCCATCATTTCAACCTTAGTAGAATTTATAGACCTAAATTTTTACACACTAAATTTTCATTCTTGTACACACACATAGAGAAACAAAGATGATTTAGATCACATGAGAAGAAATACTGATCTTCAGTCATTTTAATATGAGAAGTTATTTAAAATTCACCAAAATTAGTTCTTTGTAAGTAATATTTATCTTAATTACTCTGAGATACATTGTTATATTTCTATTGATGTAACAAAATATCATGGGAAAAGCTACTTAAGGAAGGAAAGGATTAATTTGGTTTGCAGTTCAAGGTTAACATAAGGTGGGATAGTAACAATGGTGAAAGCTCAATTTAATTTGTTTCACTTCATCTGTAGTCAAGAAACAGAACAATGGAGACTCCTTGCTTAGCTTGCTTTCTTCACCTTGTAACATCTGGGATCACACTTCAAGGAATGATTCTGCCCACATTTATCGTTGATCTTCACATAACAATTAGAATAATCAAGATAGTTCCTGACAGGCAGGCCCATTTCTCAGGTGGTCCTACTAGATCTCATCAAGTTGATAAAAGAACTTAACCATGCTTGTCCTGGAAAGATGGCTCAGAAGTAAGGAGAGCTTGCTCCACTACCATAGGACGAGAGTTATGCTTCTAGTGCCCATTTCAATCAGCTTAGCACCACCAGGGAATCTGACAGTGTTTTGTGGCATGTGGGGTACCAGCATACATACATGCCTTTTACAACCTAGAACCTAGGATATGAGGAGTTTTTCTACCCACTAAGGCAGTTTGTGTTTGCAAAACTATATTGAAAATGTCAACAAAAATCACAATAGTCAGTAAGGCTTTTAATTAGAAGAACCTGACATGTGGAAATGTATTACACATGCATGTGTTCATCTGCTTATCCCAGTACTTAAAGAACAACATATGTATTTGTAGACTACATGACTATATGTATTATCTATGCAGCCTAAACTTCAGCAAATGCTCATAAATGTTAAGCATTAGCAATACATTATTATTAAAAGTAATATAAAAAACTAAACATATACAGCAGTTATAAGATTGGAATTGAAATGCATTATAGGGACATGTGTCCTTCATATGCATACAACAAACATAATTGTAAGATAATTTTAAGATGAAGTATATATATATATATATATATAATAGGAATACAAGGTTGAGGAAAACATACATAACAGGAAATAAGATGTTTGTTACAATTGTTTTTGCTTTTCTTTTATAAAACAAGGTCTCCTGTAGCCCAAGTTGACTTCAAATTTGCAAGAGGATCCCGGCTTCTTGAACTCCTGATCCTCCTTCCTCTGATGATTGAGTGCTGGAGTTATAAGTATGCACAACCACATCTGTGACAGAAGTTTGTATTTACTTACCTATAGCAAGCAGCAATATAGCAGAAAGAGAGCTTGTAAGAAGGTTCGGTTCTGAATTCCAAGGTGAAATTTCCATTACATTTTCTTTTCAAACCTAGGCTACCTTGATGCTTTCCATCAGGAGTATTCACAATGACTTTGCTCATTGTCTTTGGCTTTCCTAGTCACAGAATGTCTATTCTGAACATCTCTTTTAGAGTGTCAAGCAACTTACATAGACACAAGAGGAAGTATAGAGGCCTTATGTACATAACCAACCAAAAATCCACGGCCATACAACTGTAATGTCTTATGCAGTATATTTTACATCTCTAACACTTTTATTGTTTATTATTTATAATATCTAAACAGTTTTGTCCTACAGAATGACTTTTCTTCTTGGGAACTTAATGAAAGGTGTTCATACATGTATGTGAATTCACAGGCACATTCACACATGAGAATCTTGAACAACATTTAAATGTAGCTACTGTCAGTGAGTATTATGTTAACAGATTCACTGCAAAAAATGAAGGAAAAGATGATATAATGCTTGCTTATTTGGAATTAATGTATTTTTAAAAACTTTAGGTTTTTGTGATTTTTTTTACTTAAACCAAAAATTAAATATTCTAGCTTATGTTTTGAGCATATTAATTATGTAATATATATCTTGATGTAAAAGGATTGGAAGTTATGAATTATGGAGATTATAAGTGGATGCCATGTTTTTTAGTATCTACAGACTCACTTTTCTCAGAGGTAAACAATTATTACCACAATGGTATTTTAATGGCCTTTGAAGCAAAACTTGTAATCTTTCTGGCTTATGAAGACCAAAATTCTGAGAATCTCTAATAAATATGAATCCTTCCTTTAAAGATAGATGGGTCTATAATTTGTGCATCCTACATCATTGCTAAATCTTCTATTTTAAATAAGTAAGAGCACTTCACCATTTTTCTTAGAAGTTTTCATGCTGTAGGCATCCTATTCTCAAAATCCAAATAAATGTTGGAACTAACCATAATTTTTTTCAACTTCTAAGTTTTAGAAAGCTGTAGAAAGGATACACTTAAACACATCTGTACTACTAAGAACATGCAAAACTCAAATTCACTTCCTAGCAAACCAGTTCCAGTGTTCCCTATGTGTCTGCACACTGTCTGAAACCCTATGCTGCAGACACAGCTACTGCTACATTTCTTCACATTCTGTTCACTTGCTCTTTTTCAAAGCATTGGAATGATGACAAGGCCCAGCAATTCCCCTGTATTGAATGACAGCTCTCCAAAAGAAAGCTCGTTCTAAACCTAAGATATCTTTCACAAACTAACTTGCTAAAACATCTAGCAATATTTCACGGAAAGTTCTAAACCCTTTTTCCATTCCACATCTAAAAGTCTCTTTCTTTTTTTGTGCATTAGCAAAACAGCCAGGTTAAATCAGTTGACTGATGTGTACCTGATTTGATTTCTTTTCTGGTTTCATGACCTCTATCAAGAGCTATACCTCCCTACATATGCATACATAAATATTAAAGGTCAGTATTTGCATACAAAAAAATGGAATATTTGTTTTGTATGAGTCTGGCTTACCTTACTTATAAAAATATCCAGCTTTTTAGTTAAGTTTTTTATCTTCACCTAAACATTGTTGCATGATAATTTCAGGGTATCAGAAGTATGTCTATTTGAGTAGTAATATAAACTTGAAGAAAATATACTTAACTAGAAACAAATTAATGTTTCCTATTATTGCTTTTGTTTTGCTTTTATAAAACAAGATTTCCTGTAGCACATGTTGGCTTAAAATTTGCAAGGTTGTCATTTTTGTAGAAGCATCATTTACAGAAATCACAAAGAGAGACACAAAGATAGCATACAAACAGTGAAAAGAGATGAAAGCTTTGTACCAAATTTCTATTATTCATTCATCTGTAGACAGACATCTACACTGATTTTATGACATTGGTCTTGTGAATAGAACAGGAATGAACAAGAGTGTTCAATATCTCTGAATTAGGATGCAGTGTCCTATGGGTATATGCCCAGGTGTGGTATGTCTGCATCTGTTGGTATTTCTATTTTTAATTTTTCGAGAATGTTCAAACTGAATTCAATAACTAAGCCAGTTTTAAGAATGGTGGTTCAAACTGTCTCTGAATAAAAATGGAGTGCTGGTCCTCGTTTGTTGAGACTAATTGTTCAGAAGATATGGAGGAAAATAAACATGTGATCTGAAATCAAAGAGAGCTCTTGGAGGTGATGAGTCCTAGGGGGACATAAAGGGGAGCTAGAACCAGAAGACATGACAAAAATCAACAAAACAAGTTATGTTTGAAAACATCACAATGAAGCAGGATATTGGTATGGGATTTATAAAGCAAAAATTTCATAATTGAAGGTAATATTCAAGTTCTTAATGAAATTCCATTTATTATATAGAAATTAGCCTACTTTGGATTTTTTGTGATAAGACAGTCTTCCAGATGTGAGATTTGTGTTGATTTAAGCTACCTTATAATATTTCCATATGATTTCCTCTCTTATGTTTTTATTATCCTTCATCTTCCTAAATTAACGCCCAGACTGTGACCTCTCCAGAGCCTCCTTTTTCTATATTGCACAGCTATGTTCCTTTGGTTTCATTATTTTAATGTGACAATAATGCAAAATTCTAAATATAAATCTCTTATTTTTTTCAAAATACTTGGTTCCCTCCTTTTGAAGTTATGATAAACATATCTTTACATCCAAATTATTCTCTTTTTTTATGCTGCTGAACCAAAAATGTCAGGCTTTCCTTCCCAGGGAGCCTATCAGTAAGGGTGAATATTTCAACTCTGTTCCTTTATCTGTAACTATCTGTACTCTCCTGGTCTTTATGCATTAAAAACAATTGGCATGCTTGTTAAGATGTGTGATATAATATCACTGCTGCAACTACTGATAATATATTTGTCACAAAGCATTCATATATTTTCCCCAAATCTTCAAGTAACATATGGATGTAAAAGAAAAAAATTGACAATGGCTCTCTTACAATGATTAACAAAGAGGATAAATTTGTGTTAATTTATAGTTAATTTTAACCATTTTAATTTAATATGTACATTTAAAATATTTTTTATTCCTTAACATGGTAATACATATATTAGAGTCTAGAACAATGAACCTAAAGTCATATTAATGCTAGGTTTGATGATCAATTCTACATTCTACTGAAACTGTCCTATTTGTCTTAAGATACTATATATTCTGCTAATACAGGAAAGTGGTTCGTGATCCCATGAGCTCATGCAGGTTATTCTTATTTTCATGTGACTAGGAGAGTGTGGACTAGTAAAAATACAAGCTTACAATTTCTTATAACTGTGGGATAATGCTCTTGTACACTGGTTTAATAAAATGCTGATTGGCCAGTAGCCAAGCAGGAAGTATAGGTGGGGTAAACAGCCTAGGAGAATGCTGGGAAGAGGAGGGGCAGAGTGAGGGTCACCAGCCAGACACAGAGGAAGCAAGATGACAAGGCAGAACTGAGAAAAGGTACCAAACCATGTGGCTAAACATAGATAAGTATTATAGGTTAATTTAAATGTAAAGCTAGTCAGTAATGAGCCTGAGCTAGTGGCTGAGCAGGTACAATTAATATAAGCTTCTGAGTGATTATTTTATAAGCAGTGGGCGGGACCAGAGAAAACCTACTGGCTACAATCTCTCTTCCTCTTATGCTCTGAGCTTCTGAAGGTCTTCATGTTGTTGCAGATATCCCATCTTCCACCATTGCCAACTGCACTGAGCTGAATCTTTTTTCTTCATGGAAGAACATATGATCTTTTGGATAAAAAATAGGATGTGTGTTTGCTATAGCAGAATGTCTCCCATCCAAAACCATCATTAGTTTTAATGATATGAAGCATACATGAGAGTTAATATAGATTTATTTTTTTATTGTTAGAGTATTAAAAAGTTATTGAATATTAACATATTGAATTTGTATCAATATTCTCTTATTCATACAGTTTTAGAATTTTGCCCTTTTATTGAAATATTATTTTAAAAATAGAACCTAAGGTTCCTGGTATCCAAATTGCAAATCCATTTATGATAAATTTGAATGTATTTGTAATATAATAATTTTACTCTCTGTTTTTAATCATTATTTAAGCAAAAATAAGCTGATGTACATTTTTAAAGTCTACTTTGCCAATTTCTCACTCAATTCTTTTAAAGGGAAGTATAAATAAGTTTTATTGCAATATATTCACAGAGAAGGTCATGAGGAAAATGATATAAACAATAGTCTTTTGAAGTTATTTCTGTAATCATGGGTAAAATTTCATTGCAGAATATATTTAAATTGCTTCTCTGAAAAAGAGCTATTCAGAGCTAAAGATATGGCTCTAGTTAACAGTACTGAGTTCTCTTCCAGAGGACCTCACTGGAACCAGACAAATATGTAGTGGACAGACATATATACAGGCAAAAGACTCATCTACAGGAAAGAGAAAATGAATAAAACATTAAAAAGTTAATCAATTTATACAGTGAGTGTGACTCAATATGATTACTAGAAGAAAATCTAGAAGCTTTTCTTCATTAGTCTTGTATTCTTACCATTTTGTTTACATGTTTCTCATGTATCTACTATCCATATTGCATAACTTGATTTTATGAGTATTTTCTACAAGTCTACACTTTTTCACAATGCACTTCTAATAAATTTCATTGCACATTGGGCAAAGGCCAACTGACTTGAACTCGATTCTCATCCTTGTACACTTTTCAATCCCCAAAATGAACTGACACCTTTACCACAGGCATACGTACATACACACCCACAATACACACCAGCACAAGCACATTGAACAACAACCTCAACAGAGCATCATCAAGGCCAAAACAAGCTTTGAATACTTCAATGATAGTAGGATCACTTCTTATTGGAATTATTTGATAGCTCATATGAGTTAGTTTCATTTTTATTTGGAAAAATATATTTTGATAAATTGAGTAACCAAAACAGTGATCATATATATTCACATATTATTGGTCAGTCAGTGATTTAGAAAACAAAAACTCTGTTTCTGATAGAACATCTCAGAGGGAGAGGCTGTGTGACAGCTCATATGCTGAATTAGATTTCTATTTCTTTAGGATGAAAAGATGTCCTCATAATCCCATTAAAAGCTGGAAAAGCCAAGGTAGACTTCTGGAATTTGACATTTTTTTCAAATGTACAATTTCAGAAAGGTTCTTTTCTCTTGAAAATACAAAATAGTCTCACAAATAAACAGTCCATAAAGTTATGTATTCAGATGCAGCAACATACATGTAAATAAAGAATGATAAATTCTACTGCACAAATTTTCACAGTTTAGTAACAGTCTTTTTTACAAAGACATTTTTTTCATCTTGGAGCTTTATTTATTACACTGTGTTAGAGAACCAAAGGCAGACAATATGAAGAACACAGAATAATAGAATATTTGATTTTGCTTTTCCCTCAAATTTGATGCTTCACAAATACATTCTAAATTTTAAAAAAAGTAACTTTTAATCTTATTGTTTCAAATACACTTTATTTGAATGGATATTGCTTAGCCACTAAGTAAGATTGTATTAATTATCTGAAGATTAACATTTGGTTTATATATATTGACCAGGGACTCATAAGCCAAACAAGAAGATTCTTAATAACTAGCTAAAATTATCTAGAGAGATTTTGCATTAATCACAGCACCTGGCACAGGAAAGTACTTCAATCTTTAGTAAATGTGAAATGTACTTGAAGAACATGGTAAATCACTATCATCCAGTTCAAGTAACCAGACTTATTTCTTAAAGCCATTTGTCATTTAGTATTTTATAATTCCAAGTAAGTCTTCAGATTCCTGTGCTCTGGTAGCCTGTCCTCCAAAGTCATTCACCTGACGTTCTTGTCTTTAGTTATCTAAACCCTTTCACTTTCATTTATTCAACTATCCTGAACATAAATCACTTGGGTAGCCAATTAGATACTTTAGAAATAAACGTGCGAGACCATGAATTCTGGGCTGCAAAAGCCATTTCAGCTTCTATTCAATTAGATCTTGGTTTTGGTCAATCATATCCTACCATATTTTCTTCATCAGAATTGTTTCTGACAACCTGTTTTAGTTTCAGACTGTTTTGGACCCACGCTTTCCTAGCTTACCTTCCCGGGTAGCCTAGTTTCACTCTTTTGGGTGCCATAGGTCAGCTATTAAGATGACTCACTGAATAAATAGATTCACTCATTTTTAGGCTTACTAATTTATATCTGTATCTTCATGAGTGGTGATTTTGAATAATCAGAGCAATATTCTTAGTTAAGGTCTATCACAGTCACTGGAGAACATTAGACTTAAGTATCTAAAATAACTTTTTAAAACACATACTGGTGCAAAGTTTTGTACTTTTGAAATTAAATCTGATTCAACAAATTACAAAAAATTTCCAAGCAGTTTTTTTTTATGACAAAGTAGGAGGTACTTAGTTAAAGAATCAAGATATGGCAAAAAGTATTTAATTTTTATTTACAGTAGTACTAGAAGTAACTAACCATCAGGGGATAGACTGTAATGTTCAAAGAGACAGAACTAAGCAAAAATAATTCAGCTTGCTGTCTTAATGGTGCATAGGAAACTGGTAAACTAAAACCAGCTGTGCTGTTTATTAATCACTCAGCAGTGTGCATAAGGTTGCTTTTACCTGGAAGCAGAATCATTTCTCTGATTGTATCTTGGCAAACCTAAATTGTTTGTCTACTGAATGTCATCTTAGTAGCTTTGTATTGGATTTCCTTTACTGCATAGTCAGAAGTAGGCAGAATGAGAGCTTCTCAAACATTAGGTAGGTAAGTCTAGGACTAAAAGAGAAAAAGAGAACC
The DNA here is from genome assembly GCA_902168325.1 of Peromyscus nudipes. NCBI lineage: Eukaryota > Metazoa > Chordata > Mammalia > Rodentia > Cricetidae > Peromyscus > Peromyscus nudipes. Next base: position 8,886 of record CABHPH010155469.1, on the reverse strand, counting down.
ATCCATGTAACACAATTATTGCTTTATGACTTTGGCCCAGTTTTCACCTGTTTTATGTATAATGTTTAGATGACATTAAGCTAAAATTGGAAAACAATGACCCTAGTAGACACCAAAAGATAACAAATAAAAAGTATTTTTACAGGAATAAGATACTTCTTTAGGAGATTTTGGTAGGAATCAGTTACCTATTTTGGACCTGTTAGCTGATGAGCTCCCATAGTTTGTAAATATTACAAGATATTATCAATGCTTTTGGCTACTCTTCAGACCCTATTGCTAAAGACACCATGCACTTGAGTCATAGGACACAGAGAAATCAAACTGGCATTAACCTGGACACTTCATTGCTATTGTTTAGCTTGCATAGGGCTGAAAGTTTAGATGGATACTACCAGATAAAGAAAGAAATTATTTATTTTACCTAGCTATGAACCATATGAGCAGCATCAATGCCTATCCAGCCAAGACAATCCCCAAAAATCAATAGTGGCACCAATGTCATGGAAGTAACAAATCACATTCTGATTGGATTTATAAATTTCTCCACAAGTTTAAACCCATAACCTGCATGTTAACAAGGCCAATAAACTATAGCTAGATAGTTTATAGGTCCTAGCAGAGAACCTACTACTGTGAATATGCTAAGTGAACATAATATTCAACTGACTCCTAATGACTTATCCTTATATCAGAGCAAAATGCTCAACCCTAATTTGGATATTTATATCACACTCCTACCTCACAAAGTTCCTCACAAAGTTGCAGAAGAGGGGACATAAAGATTGTAATGGTCTTAGATGCTGGATGACTACAAGGAAACTCTTTGGATAAAGCAAGGCCATTACAAATAACAATTCACAGTGATTGATGCAGTATGCAGAAGACTTAAAATTGCTCAGGCCAAACAAAATTCCAGTTTGGAAAGGAGAGAAGATCATAAAAGTCTCCACCTCACTAAGGAACTATCACCAGTTAATAGATGCTCCAGCAAAGACAAGAAATCCAAGATTATATTGGCAGCACAAACCGCACCATATGGACTTAGAAATAAGAAAGGAGTTCACAAAATTCAGTGGAGAGGGAAGAGGTCATGGATCTGGTAAGAGTTGGGGAAGCAGAAATGAAAGATCAAAATTCATTGTTGGAAATTCTCAACTAAATATATGGAGATATATAAACAAATAATCTTAAAATATAAAATAAAATAATGAAAAAGGTATCAAAACAAAGTTGCTCTGTATTGTAGAGTTTATATTATACCATAGCTACATGAGTATTACATTAGTTGTATATAAGTAAATAGCAATATCAATTATTGTGATAGTAAATCTTCATTATCAACTTACTGGTATTGAGACCCAACTAATAAATGTGTTTCTGGGCATGTCTGTGAGATCATCTCCAGAAATTTTACTGAGAAATGAAGATCTTCTTTAAATGAGTACTGCTGTCCAACCTGCAAAGAGGGATTGAGGGTGAGAAAGCCTGCTGAGGAATAGAACTCGTGCCTCCCTGCTTCCCAGTGAATACAATGTGAGTGGTTGCCCCACTTACCCACCGTTATGAATTCTCTAGCATGATGCTCCTTTTCCCTCAAAATGTGAGCTAAAATAAACTCTTCCACCCTTAATTTGGTTTTGTAATGTATTTTGTTAAAAGAAATTAAAAACAGCATTTATAAAATATTGTTTGTGTTGGAAGTTGAGTTGATAATACAATTCTTTCCAACAAATTTTTTTCCTAGGCACCATATCTCAGATACATTTCACTGACTATTAGGTAAAGAATTGGATATTTTAGCAATTGATACTACTGACATTCTCAGGAACTCTCTTTAATGGTACTTAAAACAGAGAAATTCTATGAAATTTGGTATAAAAGTTTTAATGTGAATCACACTGCCACTCCACTTTTATTGGGAATGGCAAATATCTTTATATGTCACCATTAACATAACTTTTGAAAGAAACATCTAAAGTATGACATATTTGTTTTATTTAGAGAAAGATGGAAACAATGAGGATGTACATTTAATCTTTCTTCTAAACAGATGTGTTTTCAGGTTCAATTATATAGCTAACTATCTTTAAACTATTTTCCTGTTTTAAAACATATAAATGATATTACCCTCCAAAGTGCATGTTTTCAGGTTCTATAGATGTTTAGGGACAGTTATGGTGAGCAGCTGCTTTGGGGAAGTGTGAATATGTTTGTTTACACACAGAGTTCATAAACATTGAAGTTTAGTCATTTGTATGTGAAGACTTAAGGAACTTTGAGAAAGTTCTAGTAGATAATTAAAGATAAGAACAAAGTTTTCCTAGTCTACATAGTTTGCCGGCTCTTATATTTAGTTTGAGTTATTTTGGCAGAGAATATAGACAATTACACCATAATCAGGCATCTTTAACTGTACAACAGAAAGAGACTTTTGGTGTGTGTTTGTGTCCATGTGTATTCTAATCTATGGTTACAAAACACTTGTTGTTTTTTTCTTTTCTAACCAGTTTTCTTTTGAATATAGTTGAATTATGCACAGCATTTAGTCATCAGTTTATCTATATTGATTTTATATGTCCATACTGTGGCAAATGGGCAAAGATGATGAAATCTGAAGAAACTGTTCACAAATTCTTGTATTAAATTACACTAAAATAATCATTTTATTGTGTATGGCATTTAAGTGTCATAAACAAAACCAAAATTCTTCAAATTATATCAATGCATTATATCACTATATGAAAGGTATATTCTGTAGCTTTACTGAAGCAAAACATGAGACAGAATCAAAGCAATACAGATAAGTATTTCATTCAGTGCAGTCAATCAGGACAGACAAAGGAATACTTCAGAAGTTTATTCATTGCTTCTCTTTGTGCTACTTTTCATTGACTTTCCCACAGGCTCACATATGAGCAATTCAACTTTATGGCAAAGTGGGTATATCTAGCCATCAACTCCGAGATGGAAAATTGTAATAACTGTATTTTCAGACATAATTCACGGGTTAAATCTGGTGGGAATTGCTTTCCTCTGAGTGAACTTCTCAGGATGATGCATTCCACAAAATATGTGTCGCTCTCAATCTGCTTGTGAAGATCACTGGATGCTGCAATGGAGATGGTGATCAGACAATACTGTATACCAGTACTAAATTAATTTCTCTGAATTTCATAAGCAATCTGTTGATAAAAAGACTGGCTCCTACGTCACTATTTTTTTCTTTTGGTTGGGAAATATAATCTTTAATAGTTGAATAAATTTCTCTCCACACATTGGCTAATAGTAAATCTTTTCAGATCTAATTCAGCTTTATCGTTCCCTCTGGCAGCTCAGTTGTTGGTCCAGATTTATTAAATTCTGACAGAAAGCAATTGAAATCTCCCTTAGAAATAAAGTTCCTGGCGTGAGGGAGAAAAAGAGTCATAAAAAGTCCCATCCTTAGAATAGCATCTTTTATAATACAGAAATGGTCTGAAGTAGCTCTCCTGACATTGGGATTGGTGGCAGTTCAGGTGGCAGTTGTGGATATTAACCTTGAGTTCTCAGAGCACAGAAGCCACTCCTTCTCCCTTGCCATACACCAGAGAAGTAAACTGAAATTAAATGAGAAACAGCTTATCTGGTGCATCTTTCACAATTGAACATACCCAGATCCAAGAAGTTTGTCATATCTGATGGAAAGATTTTAGATGCCTTGACTAATGTGTGTTCTAGTTGTGCTCTTGGCTGTGATAAAGACCATGGCCAACAACAACAAGGAGGGAAGGGCTTATTTCAGCTTAGAGGTTATAGTCAATCAATGCGGTAAGCCAAGGCAGGAACTTGAAGCAGAAACCAAAGGAGAAATTTTGCTTGTTGACTTTCTCCCTCTGGCCTGTCAGCCACTTTTCTCACATAGTCTGGGCCCACCTGCAGAGGGATGGCATAGCTCATAGTGGGCTAGGCTCTTCGACCTCAATTAGCAATTTAAAAAATGTCCCACAGCTGAATAGCTCCTTTTATTTCCTCACTGTGAACTGCCCTGATATTACACAGCTGTCTTATCCACCTACTTAGCAATCAATGTATTGGTGCATCCAAAGTTTTGACAGTCATGTTTAAGTCCCTATTGACATGTGTTTAGAGTTTTGTTTGAGTGCATTTTTTCTGCTTATTTGAGTAAATGCCAAGAAATGATATTGGTAGACCATATGTGATGGGAATGGTTAGCTTTTAAAAAGATGCTACACTGTCTCTCAAAGTAGCTCCTCCATGTTCCTAGTGTGAGAGAGATTCCTGTCATTCTGCATTCACATGAGCACAAATTGTTTTGTGTGCTCTAAGTGCAGACCTTTAGGTGTACAAGGGCAACACATGGCCTATGTGTATCTATATGTATTTCTCTAATGACATGTATTCTAGAACATATTTTATATGCTTCTTCCCAAAGGCATCTCTTATTTTGGAGGAGCTATTTATGAGCTGTACTCATTTTCACTTATTTGGTTCTTCACTTTCTCAATTATGTTTTAATTGTTTTGTATACTTTGACTGTTAAACATTTATTAGGCATATGTTTGCAAATATTTCCTCTCATTATCCTGACCTAGTATTGACAACTGCACATTATAGTTTCCCTGTGTGGATTTTGCCTCATTTATTGCTTTGAGTGTCATTGTCATACTTGAAGTCACTTATATTTCCAATATTATCTCTAAGATTCTTATAGTTTTCAATAAGCATCAGTTCTGTGTTCCATTTTAAATTAATATTGTGGAAGTGTGTGGTCTGTGTCAGTTTACATATTTATTTACTTTGGGCATGCAGATATCTAGTTATTGTGACATTATAACCAGTAAGGAACAGCAGGCCAGAGAAGAATGTAGGGCAAGCATAAAGAATAAAGTGAAAACTAAGGAGAAGAATTTCATAAAATATATTTTGTCATTAATTTTCTATACAGATCTTTATTTCTACAAAATAGCTATATAATTTATATATTTTATCTGTTTTAACAAATTATATATTAGAATATATATGCACAAATTAGAAATGAACAGATTTCAGCCTTGATGAGTGGTGCCACCCCTGGGCTGTTGATCCTGGGTACTATGAGAAGGGCTGAGCAAGCCATGGGAAACAAGCCAGTAAGCATCACCCCTCCATGGCCTCTGCATCAGCTCCTACCTCTGGGATCCTGCCCAGAGTTCCTGTTACGACTTTCTTTAGTAGTGAACAACAACGCTGAAATGTAAGCCTGAAATAAACCCTTTCCTCCACAACTTGCTTTTTGGTCATGGTGTTTCATCACAGCAATACAAGTCCTAACTAAGACAATGTATTTCCTTCCAGTGCTTTTTCTCTCTAATGTCCCAGTCTTCCAATTCAAATTGACGTGGTCTTTGAATTAGTCTCTTCAAATCCCCATGGCAACTAATCTCCCATCATGCCTGTGAGAGGTTATCTAGATTAAGTTTAATTAGGGTGGAATGAACCAAACTAATGGTGGGCGATAACATTGTGTGGGGTCTGGGTCTTGGATTGAATAAAATGATGAAGTATGTATGTGTGAGAACTAGTATTCATTGCTTTCTGCTTCCTGACAATGAATTAAAGTTGGCATTTTCCTTGGGCCCTCAACCAATTTCCATATAAAGACATGGAGACTTATTATTAATTATGAATGCTTGACCTTAGCTTAGGATTGTCTCATCAGCTCTCTTAACCTAATTTAACATGTTTCTATTCCTCTACATTTTGCCTCAGAGCTTTTTACCTTTAATTCTGTATTTCCTACTTTCCTGTTTCCTCTGTGTCTTACTGGCTGGACCCTAGCATTTCCCTGTCATCTCCTTTTCTTTCTTCTCTATTTATTTATTCCCCTGCTTGGAATTTCTGCCTATACCTCCTCCCTCACTATTGCCCTTTCAGTTTTTTTATTAGACAAATTAGGTGACTTAGACAGGCAAGGTAAAACAGCTACACATCTTTACATAATTAAATAAATGCAACACATCTTTACATAAACAAGTATTCTGCAACATAAACAAAAGTAGTCCATCTTTACAGTTAAACAAATGAAACAGATTTTACATAGTTAAACAAATGTAATACATTTTTGCATAGTTAATATTCCACAACATTTATCCTTTTGTCTAAGTAAAAAGAAATACTTTAGCTTAACATAGTAAAACTATATACAATAAGAACAGTCAGCAAGGTAGAATAACATTCACATTATCTATTTCATTTGCATTAGTCAAATTCAGAGAAAATACCCCATTATCTATCCTATCTTGGTGGGTTCAAAGTTGTGTACCTAATTTACATTCTATCCTATCTTGTATTACCAACCCCAAATTATCTTTTTAGAGTTCAAGACATTTTCTTAGATAAACAATTTAAGCTTTTACGTTTTTCAACCTTATAAACTTTACATCTCTATGTAACTTTCTTTTCTAAATTTGGTCACAAAGAAAACTATAACTATAACTACCTCATCTTCAGCTGCATCAGAAAGCTGAGAAGGATAAAATATTACTTGAGGAAACAGGAAGTGCAGAGCAGGCAATTTGCAAAACTATAGAAATGAGAGAAGCAGCTGGCTGCCTGGACAGTCACCCACACTTCCTCTGCAACTTTGGTACCTCCATCTTCAGCCTATAGGCCTAGAATATCTGACAGACTTTTTTATGAAGCAAGGATTTTGAAGGACTATCTTACCTTGTCTTGGCAAAGTTTTGCAGTCTTTTTACTTTGTGCTCTGCTTGTCCAGTTTGGACAGCATACTGTCAGCAGTTGAGGCATGGGCAGTTTCTTCCCCAAATGGCCAGCTTTGCCACAATAAAAGCAAACTCCATATGGAGGTTCTTTGATGCCCATCATCCTTTTATGAAGTAGATTGGTGCAACTAGGAGCAGATATGTCTCCCTGCCATGAAAAACCTTAGGTTATTAAACATCTTACATGACATATTCTTTAGGTCTTTGAAGTGTTCAAAGAGCATCTATATAAAATATAATTTTGTTTAACCTTGAAAACATACCTATCATAGCTACAAGTTTGATTATTGTAGATGAGTAACTACTAACCTGCATTTCTTAGTTATACATTACATTTTTTAAATGAGCTACATAGGAAAATAACCATAAATAAGAATGGAAACATATATACAGAATAAAAATAACCTTAAAATTGTATCACTATACAAAATTATCTAAAACATTAGTCATAACATTTTACAGTATAACAAAAATAACCTTAAATTAGTATAATTATACAAAAATATCTTAGTTAGGAACATATATAGAGTATGTTCTAAAAAATAACCTTAAATTTGTATTGCTATGCTTATAAATTTAGAACAAATTGCTAAATGGTCTTACTAATAAAGATTTCAGAACTAGATATTGGGGTGAAAAGCTGAGAGATCAGAAGAGCAGAAAGAAGCCAGCCAAGTTCTTACCACTTGGAGATCCTGTGCCAAAGAGACCTACTTCCTATATACCCACGCCTATATGCTTTTCTGTTCTGCATTTCACTTCCTCTCTCCACTCAGCTATATCACTTCCTCTTTCTGCATAGCTCTGTCACTTCCTGTCTGTACAGACCTCCACTCCTTTATGGTTAACTAGTGTTGGAATTCAAGGCATGTGCCACCATGCCTGGCTCCCTTCCCAGTGTGACCTTGAACTCTCAGAGACCTAGATGAATCTCTGCCTCCTGAATGCTAGGATTAAAGGCATGTGCTACCATTGCCTGACGTCTATGTTTAATACAGTGTCTGGCTTTTTCCTTTGATCCTCAGATAAACTTTATTGGGGACACTGATAAAATATCACCACACTTTACAAAAATCCATATCAATGTAAAATATTTGAAATTAATAGTTTTTTTGTTTAAAGTAGATTCAGTAATCTTCCCTTTTATCACATCCCCTCTTCTCTTTTTTTTTCAGAAAGTGATTCTTAAATCCTACCTCCCTTCCTTAGTTTCCTCCTTACTATAACCAGTAAGAATTTCCAACCAACCCGCCTAAGCGATGACAAATATTCATAACCCACTGAATGACCAAAATCCATGCACCCCACCTCTTGGTAATGTGGGCATTACTTCTTGCTGTCTGTGGATGACAGCATCTTTAGGGGACCTGAGAAAACTGGGATAATGACTAAGTCCTGGAAGAGCTAGCTGTACCATTTTTTGGTTTTGTCTGTGTGTGATGGGAAAGTGTATGGCTTATCTGAAGTCTTAGTTGGAATGGGCTGTGAGGCTGGACCATCTCAGTTCGCAGCCTTAAAGTTGCTCTGAATGTAGAACTCTGAGGAAACTGCAATAGAGGAACTCTGAAAGGCTGGGACACCCATTTTCACTGTTATCTGGTCCCTTGCTCTGAAAACACACAGAGGTAACATACATGTCTGCATTAACACAAGTATGGACACTGTGTTGTACACAAGTCAGCCAAAGATGATTTTTTTTGTTTTATGTTTGAGCAGGTAAAAGACATCTGTCAATCTTATAAGTTTGTTTGGAATGTACAACCAAACCCCTATCCATGTCATACAAATGACATACATATGACATGTAATAATAAGTCATGAGGACTCTGTAACCAAGAAGATTTATTTTGCCTCATTCCGTCTCAGAGCTGTTCCTATGTCAAGGGATCAGCATATACATGTAACATGAATTTGTTTGCTAAATGGTCTTATTAATAGAAAATTTGCAGCCAGATATTGAGGTGAAAGCTGAAAGATCAGAGAAACAGAAACAAGCCAGCCATGTTCTTACCTCTACAAAATCCTCAGCCTCAAGAGATGAGTTCCTGTTTCCTCAAACTGAAAGCCTCTGAGTCCCTACCTGAAAGGGTCTTCATTGAACTGATCTTATATACCTTTC